>CAUYRH010136628.1:0-34770 GCA_963574655.1 Perodicticus potto | reverse complement strand
CGTGGCATCACAGCTCACAGCAACCTCCAATTCCTGGGCTCAAGCGAGTCTCTTGCCTCCGCCTCCCAAGTAGCTAGGACTACAGGCGCCCGCCACAACACCCAGCCGTTTTTTTTTTGGTTGCAGCCGTCATTGTTGTTTGGTGGGCCTGGGCTGGATTCGAACCCGCCAGCTCAGGTGTACCTGGCTGGCGCCTTAGCCTATTGAGCCACAGACGCCGAGCCGCTGGCCAGATCCTTTGTGTCTTTGTCTTGGGAGGAGAGAAGGAGGTGGGGGGGAAGAGTTTGAGTGGGGCTGTGTTAGCCCCCCTCCCCCAACATTACCGACTTTTGTTAAAAGGGGTAATGGGGGTGATGGTCTGTCTTCTGAAATTGCTTCTGGCTGGACAGGGCAGTAGTTGTCTTCAGTGGGATGAGTTAGATGTTGGCAGGTCTGCGTGGGTTTGGGGTACATTGGGAGATGTTTGGGAGTGGTAGAAATTGGGTTGCAAGTGCAGCTGACACCTTTTTTATCCTGTCTTGAATAAAAGAAGACAGAAATTGGATGACACAAGGGGCAATGGTTATTAACTGGAGAATTCGTTAAAGGGGCTCAGGAGGGGTATAATCTAGTGTTCCCAAGGGCTGTTGAACCAGGATCCCTCATTTTGAGAGCATCGATGGGTGGCTTATTCCCAGAGTCAGACAAAGCCCTTTTGGACCAGACCAGACTTGTTGGTGTAGAAACAGCATGCTTCTGGTGAGAAAGTGTTTACACTTTCCTCCTTCCCTCTGCCATGATTCTATTTAAGCCTTTAGGGTGGTGGGGGGCACATTCTGCAGGTTGCCTGTCAGGTCAGATCCTTGTGTCATTTGTCTTGGGGGGAAGGGGAAGGGTTTGCGTGTGGTGCATTAGATCCTCCCCAACACTTAAATACATTTAATAAGATTACTCTTTTCAGAGATTAGAGGAAACTTATAAATGTTAAGTTTGGTAAAATATAAATTATGATCATCTGGCAGAAATGGGAGAAAACAGGGTCCCCGAGAGCTGGGTAATATTGTGGCCAAACCTAAAATGCATTGATGGATTCATGGACCAGGCTGCTGGTGGCTTTGTGTCCCTCAGGTTGTTTCTGTCCCACAGCTTTGCCCATTCCCTCTACCATTCAACAGTTTTGTCAGTAACTTTCACAAAGGTCAAGGACATAGTGGTCAAATTCTCATTGTGAGAAAGCTGAGATTAATTTGACACAAGGCAAAGTCAGACATTAGAATTACCTCAACAGATGAGACTTCCAGGCCCAAGGAACAAGATGAAATTTAGGAGGTATAAGATAATGTTGTGTGCTGGGGTTTGGGTGATCACAGGCGCTGTGCATCGTCTGAGGGTTTCAGTTGGCCGCAGATCTGACGCCCCAGCAACCACAGCAGAGTCCTCGGGATCATGCAGCACGAGGACCATGAGGGTCACGCACAGGAGGAGCTGGGCTGTGTCTGCTCACAAAGGAGGCCTTAAGAGGGACCTTGACCAACCTGGAACCAGTCCAGAGATATTGTGGCTATTGTGTGTGCCATAGGTGTTGGGGAGTCATTAAAACTAAGAAGGAATTCTTTCAGGAGCCTGGAAGGTTTTTAATAACTTTATTCATTTATTAATTAATTTATTTATTTATTGCAGTTTTTGGCCAGGGCTGGGTTTGAGCTCACCACCTCTGGTATATGGGCCAGCACCCCACTCCTTTGAGCCACAGGTTCTGCCCGCCTGGAAAGTTTTTAAAAGAGGAAATCAGTCTCAATGCACAGCGGCCACCAGGAAGCAGCTTAAGCTCAGTATCAAGGCAAACCTTCAAAACCAGAGCAGATAGCCTGCTGTCTTGGAGGCCAAACCCAGCCTATAGATGGGCTTTGTTTGAACTACATTTGGCCTCCTTTCATTAATAAAAACTAAACTAAAAATTGAGTTTATCTGCCACACTGAGAAATTGGGAGAATTTGCGTTTTTAAAAATGTATGTATTTTACTTATCTTAAAGAATCAGAAGGCCCTGGGAGTTTGCCTTCTGCTGGTAGATAGTCCCTGCATAGGGCGAGTGCTCTCTGGGCCCCAAGCCCCTCCTCAACTCTCCCCATGCTGAAGCCTGATGCCAGCTGGCTCCTCGGAGCGTCACTGAGAGGGTTCCTGGACCAAGGAGGAGACCAGTACCTGGTCCTTGGTGAGAGCCCCGTAAGGGTTACTTGCTGCTCTTATCATGTTTTCAGCCTGGTCCCCATAGATACTGGCGTTTCAAACCTCTCTACAAACTAGATCCACCTCAGTGTGGAGTTAGGTCTCAGGAAAATTTACTATTAAAATAAAGGCTAAGAGAATGCGTCTCATTCAGTGACTTGTAGAAGGTCCTCGTCTGATGAAAGGGTAGTTCCTGGGGTTGGAGCTGCCCTCGCCCTCAGACCATGGAAGTGTGGTTGGTGAGGAGTGCCATGTTGCAGAGAAACCTCCACAGGAGGCAGGGTAGCCGGGTGGCTGTGTTTGCTGTGGTGTGGCTTGTCACTGCTAACCCAGATAACGTCCTTTCAGGAAAGGTTCCTGAAATCTGAGTCTGGAGAAATCAGACTGAGGCTGCACCTAGGGACACTTCAAGAACAGCCCCTCTCCACTCCACCCTGCTTGGGTGACCTCACCAGGGGGTGCTGCTCCCCTCCCGGGTGACCCCTCGGCCACCCTGCACACTCCCTGGAGTCTCTTGTGACTCTCCCGACCATCTCACCCTCTGACTCTGTCCTTGCCAGTCTGGGCTGGGCCAGCCCCTCTGTCTCAGGTGCAGAGCAGCTCCTGGCCGCCTGGCCCCCAGCTCAGGGGCCTGGCTTCCATTCTGGGGGGTCCTTTCAGTCCCCTCTTAGTACATTATTAGTATGCGCGTGTGAAGGTGCAACGGGAGGGAAGGACATGGAGAGAGGTTAAGTGCGTAAAAATATTTTGGAAAGCAGAATAGGAAGACAAGCAAATCCTATTTTATAAAATTGCATTTTTCAAAACTGAAACGCCACGATTGTCTACAGATAGAATGTGTGTGCATCTGCACATGTGTATAAATATGTTTTTTAAGTCCTTTCACCTGTTTTTAAAATATTTACAGCTATGTCCTCAACCCTTAAAATGGCATCTGGCATGTAGAGGGAACTCAATAAACAGCTCTGAAATGAAGTCTATTGGCAAAAATACCGCCAGCTACGTACACCTGAGCTGGCGGGTTCGAATCCAGCCCGGGCCCGCCAAACAACAGTGAGGGCTGCAACCAAAAAATGGCTGGACGTTGTGGCGGGTGCTTGTGGTCCCAGCTACTTGGGAGGCAGAGGCAGGAGACTCGCTTGATCCCAGGAATTGGAGGTTGCTGTGAGCTGTGATGCCACAGCACTCTATCCAGGGTGACAGCTTGAGACTCTGTCTCAAAAAAAAAAAGTTAGAATTTTCGCTGAAAATTTGTGTGTTTTGGGGGGGGATCTCTTGTTTGGTTGTTTATTTGAGACAGAGTCTCATTCTGTCACCCTGGGTAGAGTGCCCTGGCATCATAGCTCATAGCAAGCTCTATCTCTTAGGCTCAAGCTATCCTCTTGCCTCAGCCTCCCAAGTAGCTGGGAGTACAGATATGCGCCCCAACGCCTGGCTAATTTTTCTATTTTTAGTAGAGACAGGATTTTTGCTCTTATTCAGGCTGGTGTCAAACTCCTGAGCTCAAGCAGTCCACCCCCTCAACCTCCCAGAGTGCTAGGATTACAGGCGTGAACCACCTTTGCCCAGCCCGTGTATGTTTTTTTCTTATTAAAAGAAAAAGCACTATGAACATATTTTGCATTCAAAATAATAATTCTTCTGTCACCAACCCAAAAAGTCATGGGAATCTTGACAATTAGAATATTGACTTGTTGTTTGATTTCAAAATTAATAGTCTTATTGAGAACAGTGAAAAGAAGTGAAAGCTATTCAGTAATTCCATTTTCTTAAAGCCTTAAGTTTTTATCTAGTTTTTGAGAAAGATTGAATTCAAACATTGTCAAGGTCAGAAAACTTGAAAAAGGAAGCAGGAGGGAAAGCCACGCCCCTTGGGAAGGAGTGGCCGCTGCTCCCTATCAGAAAGCAGCATCTCAAAAGGCCTTAAATTCAGAGTCCACTTCTAAATTTTAGGAACATAATTGTATGTAAATTTTCTACAAGTAAATAAAATGCCTGCAGGGCCAAAAGGAAGCAGCCCAAGGCTCTGAGATGGGAGCGAGCTGGGCCTTGGGCCGCACATGCAAATATGGACAGCTGAAGTCACTTGTTGGATAGCCCGCAAACTCTGGTTACAGCTGCCTTTGTCAGGAGCTTTAAGGGAAGCGTAATCAGCCAAAGATTAATTTGCATCTCAACTAGAAAAGAGTCGGGAGGAAGCCCTGGGGTCTGTTGAGGGAAGGTTGGGGAAGAAATCTCTCAAGCACAAAAGCCTCCCGGCGCTCAGTCCTCCAGCTGAGTGGAGGACAATGTCGGGGGTTTCGTTTCCATAGGGACCAGAAGCCTGCTGGGCCCCTGAAGAATCTTGGGTTTGCACTGTAATCATTTGGTCATGATGACACAAATTCCACTGTTGTTCCCAAATACATTTTGCTATTAGAAAGCAGTTAGAAAAGTGGAAATGCTCTTCATATCAAAAAGCATCAAAAATGCTCTTCATACCCTCATGCAGGAGGGTATTTGGTGCCCTTACTTACCTTTTTATAGTGCTTTTAGGATTTCTAGGCATTTAATGTTTACTAATGTCTGAATATTCAAAGAGCAAAGGGTCCTTCCATAAATGACAATATTTCTTTAGCATTTGTGTTACTTTGGGAATGGCACAGCTTCAAAGGGAACTATTCCTCTTTCTTCCACACTTCTCAGTAGTAGGCAAAACAAGATTATGAATTTTAAAACACAGGCAAGGAAGAAACATGGAGTCTTCTGGCAATAGAGCTTGAAAAAAAAGTCTGGCCATTATAGGAGTTTTAATAATCTTAATGAAACTATTGATAAAGATTTAACCTTAACTTTAAAAAAAGCATGAAGTAGTATAAAATAAATTTTTTCCTTCAAATATCATCTAGTGGTCATTTTCACAAGCTTTGATTTTTATACCAGACAAGTCCTTTGTTTTCAGAGGAGTTCTTAATATTCTCAGAATTCTGTATTAGAGCCTATTAAGATCTGAAGCCGTCTGAATCCTTTATCCATGCCCAGTTACTAAGAGGTAACTAGGAAGAGCTCACTGTTGGCATTTTTGGAGGAAGACTTTTATTTTGAGTTTATTTTATTCTCTCTTTAATAGTTAATTCATTGGCTCCAGCTTCAAAGTGAGAAAACAAACAAAACATAGTGAGAAAAAAAAAACCTAATTTTTACATTACAAATTGTTGAAGACAAAATGAATTCTCTTTTTTAAAAAATGAGGGTTTTAAGGCTATTGTCCCATTCTGGAAAGGGGAAAGAACAAGTTTCCTAAAGACAGTCTCTTCCAGTGCCCACAGCCTGAAATAACACAGTGCAGTGAAACTTCAGAACTTCTTAATCCAACATTAATCAAATTTCACTTCACTCATTATCAGTCCCATTCTGAAAGGAGCAGAAGGCCATAGACCGCATCCTTAGAACATTTAGTAGACTCTGGCATTATGAGCAGTATTTTGAAAGTGAGACTTTCTGTTATTCAGATTTCTAAAAAGGATAATACATGCCTTATTATAATCAGAGCTTGTGTAAAGCCAAAGAAGGACAAAGCAGGCAAGTCCAAATGGTGAATCCCTTGGTGCTGGGTCTGCCTGGGTCTGCAGCAAGCGCCCAGCGGCTTCCATGCTGGAGTAATTTGCAACACGCTCAAGCAAATTTTTTAATCAAAGCCGAATACTTTTTTGGTAATCTGTGGGTGAATACTATCCAAATGCCATCATGGTAGCCTTGAAGGGAAGTACTTCCTAGTTCAGTGGTTCTCAACCTGTGAGTTGCGACCCCTTTGTAACAATGAAAATACATGGCAGCATTAGGAAGGTTGAGAACCACTGTTCTAGTTTATTGCTGAGGAATTGTACCAAACTCTAAAATGGCCACTTGCAATTTTGTGCTTCAAATATGTTTCCGAAGCCCTGTGCTTTGAAAGTCTTTGATAGAGACCACTGGGACCCAGGTGAGGGCAGTGAGCACCATAAGGATCAGTGCTGGTCCTGCTTCCTGTTCTCCTCCCGCTGACCAGGTGTCCAGGAGCCCTTCCACGCTCACATTGTGTTTTGCACGTGCTGTTAGCAGAGCTGTTCAGTGTCTAACAGAGTAGCATGTTCCCAAAACGCCACCATATTTTAGATACCTCTTTGGACATTTCTCATTATTCTTTATAAACCCTGATATTCTGTATGTCTGAATGATCTTTTTATAACTGTTTCATCAGGATTGCAAAAATGAAATGGTAATTATTCATTAGCATATGGCTAATGGCAAATGGCTTATGATTTTTATCTTCTTATTTCTTCTAATGCTTGATTTCTTCAATTTTCCAATTTGGCCCCATGATGTAAAAGTACAGAATATGTGTTCCTGGGCTGTGTCCACTCATTTTAACTCTGCAGGACAAGGCTTTGGTCCTTAATCCTCCAAAGGATCAATGAAGGGGCCGCCTCCTAAAAACTCAAGGTCTGCTTGTCACGGAACAAGCCAGCCCTCAAGATGCCAAGCCCCTTTGGTTTTCCCTTCATTTGCCTATGAAGTGGAGTGTAAGCATATCAGTGCATCCCGAGGCAGATGTATGCCTGGAAGTGCAAAGTCTCATTCCTCCACAAAGGCCAGGGCAGGCTGGCCGCTGACGGGAGTCTGAATTTATAAGCAGAGTTCCAGAATTCCCCCAGGGCCTACTTTTCAAAGGCAAATTAGCATGTTTGCAACTTGATCCCTGGGCAACTTTTGACAGTTGTTCTAAGAATAATAAAACAGATGGACAGAATAGATTTTGGGTTCTCCATCCAAACTGCCATCCTCAGTGGAATTGAAAGAAGGCGCAGAGCTGAAGGGGAGAGAGCCGCTGCTGCCTCCATTGTGGAGTTTAAAGAAGGCGCAGAGCTGAAGGAGAGAGCCGCTGCTGCCTCCATTGCGTGCTGCCTTTCACATCCAAGAACCATAACTTTCTCCCAGAAGAAAGTGGATGTTGTCATCACATTGTATTTTCCCTTGGAAAGCTCAGCTTTGGCTATGAGGAAATACATAGGATACATGTTTTGTTTGCACATTTAAAATTGAATGAATTGAACTTAATTAAATTGAATTTATACTCCATAGAAAACAATTTTAATGTGAATATCAGGGAAAATGTAAATTAGTTTTAAACTTCAGGAGTATTTTCATAGGATTTTTAACCTCTTTCAAATGAAGAGCCTTTTTAGAATGTCTTAGAAATGCTGTCTGCTCATTGGTTTGAAAAAAATAGTATTTATACTTCTATAACAGGATAAACATTCTGTGCCTGGGATGACAATATGCCTGTTGGAAGACTACATCATAAAACAGAATTATTTGAATAAAAAGAAACAGTTTTGTACTTATGCTCCATAATTTTGTCGTAATGCACGTAAGTTGTTCAGAAAGTTTGTGTAAGGACAACACTTCCCATAAACCACTCTGCTTTTTGTAGCATTTCAGACTTCTTTATATGTGTCTTAGCTCAGCTCAGGATAGGATGTGCTTCCTTTTAATTTATATTGGCTTCCTCTGACATAAATTTCTAGACTCTCTGGATGAATTTGCCCAGTGATCCCTCTGTAGATCATCGCCCCTGTAGCAGGTCAGCTTTGGAGGACAGATCTGCCCTGTGGCTGTTGAGGGTGGGTGCTCTTAGTAGACTGAGCTGGACTCCGGTTTCCTCGGTGGGTTTGTTATGTAGACGTAGCTCAGCGGGATAGCAAACCACCTCTTGTGTCATGCCAGGTCTCTGACACTGTGACTCTGGGCCCTGCGATTGTCACTGGAAGCCGCTCTCACAGGGAGATGCCCTGTGATTGTTGCTGGACGCCACTCTCACAGGGAGATGCCCAGTGAATGTCACTGGAAGCCACTCTCACGGGGAGACACCCTCAAGATTGTCACTGGAAGCCGTCCTCACAGGGAGACGTCAGGGTGTTGTCTTTTGTTCACAGCAGCAATTTTCCTCAAGTGCTGTATTTTAAGATGTATCTTTTTGTGTAGTGACCAGATTATTAGGTAATGTGTGACAGACTCTGAACAAATACTTTTACCTATGTCACTTTCCTTATCAGTAAAACAGGGAAAATAATCCCTTACAGTTTATTGTAAGAATTTGTGAAATAAAGTATATATAAAATCAATTTATACATAAACATAAGGGGCAGCTCCTTCCCATCATCCCACAGCCCCTGCCCTGGCACCAGCCACCCTCGTCACTCCCTAGCCTGGTACGCAGCCTCTCCCTTCTCCCCCAGGGAGACTGTCCAGCAGCCAGGGATTTCCGTCTGAAATAGAAATTAGAGCATATCACCGCTTCAGACCCTTTAATTGCTTTTCCTTCTCACCCACAGAAGAATCCGAATCTTTCTAACAACCCACAAACATGTTCCAGCCTTAGGACCTGCTTGCTCTGCCTGGAATTCCTACTCCACCCCAATATCTGCACAGCTCACTCCTGTCCTTCCTTAAAGGTTCAGAAGTCACTCATGAGGAGGGTTCCTAAAGCAGTTGTCTCACTCCTGTCATTTATGTAATGTCTCTTTTTCCCTCTAGCAGGTAAACAGGTGAGAGTAGGAAACTGGTTCTATTCGTAGCTGTATCCCCACCCCTAGAGCCCAGAATAAGACCTGGCAGAAGACACTCTGTAGAAGTAGAGTGGGGAATGATGAGCAAATGAGAGGAACACAGGCATGTGGGGGAGGGTGCCCCTCGCTAGTCTGTGTTATCAGCAGTGGCTGCCCCACTCTCCCAGCTCCCCTAAGGAGACCTTCTGAGGTCCCAGATTCTGCAACACATGCCACAGCGTATCAGGGCATCCCTGCCGAGCTTTCCTGTCCCTCCTCCAAACTGCATGTGCACAGCTACCACAGACAGAGGAGTGGCCTTGCCCTGGGAAGCTTCCCAGTCATAGGAATCTCTGAGAACCACGACACAGGGCAGAATGCTGCCCACCTGTCCTGGGAGAGGCATACAGTCAGTGCCCAGCAGGTGCTCCCTGAGTGATTGAAACACAATATCTAAGTCAGAGGATCACTGGGCTCCCAGGGGAAAGATTGTTCTCCAGCTGCAGCTTCTGATTGCTTGCTGGGATATTTTTGTGTCACTTTGATTAGTTATCTCTTCGTGTGTATGTCGTCTACAGCTCAATAGGCTGGGACGTTCCCAACAGTTTTGTTCATTTTTATTTGTTTTACAAAAAGATACTCTTAAACTGTTACAAAAGATTATATAAATGCCATGGGCCATTCCAAGGTGCCCAGGCTTTTTTTCAGTGAGTGAGGCAGGTTCTACTGAACTAATACCTCATGAAGTGTAGTCAGTAATGAGAATTTTGAAAGCATGTGATAAAGAGGAAACAAATAATTTGAAGTATTTTATTTAATAGTATAAAATTGTTTTGCTTTTACTAAGAAATTAATAGTATTTTAGTAAATACAGTGGAATTAAATGTACTGCTTTATTTTTATAATCTTGGTTTAATGGTTCTGTGATTCAGTAATTCCAAGCAGGTCTGTGTAAGCTCTGTGTTTAGCTTGATGCTTGTTTTCATAGCTGAGAACAAAACTTTGCAGAGATGAACAGGCCAGTTGGAGCTGCTGCCGCCCTTGCTAAATTATGGTACCCTGCTCGGTTTTCATCCTCAGTTCTATAGAGCTTCTTGTTGACATTTGTTTGTTTATTTATTTATTTATTTTTTGAGACATACTCTCACTATGTTACTCTTGATAGAGTGCTGTGGTGTCACAGCTCACGGCAACCTCAAACGATTCTCTTGCCTCAGGCTCTAAAGTAGCTGGGACTACAGGCGCCCCCCACAATGCCCGGCTGTTTTGTTGTTGTTGTTGTTGTCATTGTTTGGCAGGCCCGGGCCTGGTTCGAACTGACAGCCCCAGTGTATGTGACCGGTGCCACTGAGCTACAGGCACGGAGCCATCTTGTTGACATTTGGCTGGAAATTCCTTCTTCCTTTATGTCAGACTGGTTGCTGCATTGTTATTTATTTATTTTGTAGAGACAGAGTCTCACTTTATCGCCCTTGGTAGAGTGCTATGGCATCACACAGCTCACAGCAACCTCCAACTCCTGGGTTTAGGCAATTCCCTTGCCTCAGCCTCCCAAGTAGGTGGGACTACAGGTGTCTGCCACAACGCCCAGCTATTTTTTTGTTGCAGTTTGGCCGGGGCCGGGTTTTAACCCACTACGCTTGGTATATGGGGCCGGCACCCTGCCCACTGAACCACAGGCGCTGCCCGCATTGTTACATTTTTTAACAGACAGATTCCAAGTATACTAAAATCTTATTTGGAAGGTTAGAAACAGCTTACCACATTCTGTGTAGGAGTGTGTTGGGCACATGGACACCACCAGCACACTCACCTTCAGCAGTAAATTCCCGTGCTGGAGGGCAGCACTGTCCAGCTTCCCTATTCAAGGTCTCACCTCCATGGCATGTTTGTTGCAAACAGCAGTGTCGACATGTCTTCCTGAGGGCGCATTGCTGGCCACGCCTTCTGCCCTAGTCTCTGCAGTGCGCCTCAGGGTTGAGGGGAGGCCTGTGCCCCCTGCGCCCCACTGACACCCCTGCTCCCAGGTGAACACACAGCTTTTCTCTCACCCCTCACCCCCGTCTGTGGCACACCTGTGCTCTCCACATTCTCCACAGCCCTTATCATCCTCTCATTTACTGCTCAATTCACCTATTTCCCCCTGCATGAGGGCAGAGATTTTTTTTTTTTTACTGTTGGGGATTCATTGAGGGTACATTGCATTTTTTAGGTAAAGTCCCTCTTATAATTGTGTCTGGTCCCCAGAGGTTTGTTAGAGAGGTTTTGTTAACTGATACCTCCAGGGTGATGGTGGAAATGTTTAACAACCCCTAAGACCAGGGCACCACGTGGACACCGACCAGGGTCCTGGCCATGCTGGTGTTTTGCAGGTGAATACCAACCTGGATGTCACCTCAGCACCTGCCACAGAGGAGATACTTGTTCAATAAATAATGAATTCAACTCCTGTTGTCACAGAAATTGTTGCCAAATTTAGAACATTTGTCTTTCTGTAAAAAAGAAAAATGAGTAATTCATCTCAATGTTCAGTAGCTTTTAAAAGAACTTTCTGTAAGATAAACACCAAACCTATGTGTAGTAGAAAAGATTTTTCACAGTCATACCTTGCTTCAAGACAATGTATTGTAAAGATGATGGTATTTGTAAGACAAACTTCTCAACGTTAGCACAGAGGCTCGCATACAGCACCGCACGACCCTTTGCTGACAGTGAGGGAGGCTCTGCCCTCAGCCCTGCCTGCTTTCTCCTCTGGCTGGGTCATATGTATACCCAGGACAGTCTGGTAGGTGACCTGCCAAGAAGGCTGCTAGTCAAGCTATGCGTTAAATTTTAGTAAAGCCTAATGTAGTTCCTAATTTTATTTATTTATTTATTTACTTTTTGAGACAGTCTTACTTGTCACCCTCAGTAGAGTGCTATGGCATCATAGCTAACAGCCACCTTAAACTCTTGGATTTAAGTGATTTTCTGGCCTCAGCCTCCTGAGTAGCTGAGACTACAGGCGCCTGCTATAACGCCCGGTTATTTTATTTTATTTTTTTAGAGACGGGGTCTCACTCTTTCTCAGGCTGGTCTCGACTCGTGAACTCAAGCCGTCCACCTGCTTCGGCATCCCAGCGTGCTGGGGTCACAGGTGTGAGCCACGCACCCAGCCCTTTGTTCCTAATTTTAGATAAAAAATAAATTTCAGTGGAACTCTTGAAATTGTCATCTCCCATTAGATGCTACAGACCTGCAGGATTAAGTCTAAAGATTTTTGCAAGATCTGGACATGATGGCCAATGCCTTAAGTTCCATCTGCTCAGGAAGCCAAGGCAGGAGGATTGCTTAAGCCCAGGAGCTTGAGGCTATCTGATCATGTCTGTGAATCGTCACTGCACTCCAAACTGGGCGGCATAGTGAGAGCCCATGTTAAGAGGCTTTTGCAGATATTTTTAAAGGGGCAATGCTGGAGGGAGGATCTTGCACTGTTCTGTGAGTTGGCTGGGATCAGCTGGGTGGTCCTTACCGAGGCTATCCGATGTGTCTGGCACCTGCACTGGCACAGCTGGAACAGCTGAGGGCTGGCCAGGTATCCCTCACTCGGCAGCCTCTCCACTCGGCTTGGATCTTCCCACAGCAGTCAGACTTCTTACGTGGCTGCTAGGGCTCTGAGACACCAGGTGGAAGGTGCAAGGAAGGCTCATGCTAAAGGCACCTTCTGCCCTCCACTGGGTGCTAACCTCCCTAAAGGCAAAGATGCATCTTACTCGTCTTTCAATTTCCAGCATCCAACATAGTAGGAACTCCGTAAGTGTTAGTTGGATTGAAATCAGAAATGCAAACATTTTAAGGCATTTCTAATTAGGGAAAAGGAGTCTCTAGTGCCATTTATTTAATTACATCACAAGATGTCTTTGCCCGTTAATAGGAGGAAATGATTTAATATGGATACCAAAAAGAGATAACTTTTAAATAATGTCTTCTTAATCCAAAGAACATAATCATAAAAACAGTAGAGTTCACTCTGCTACCATGTCTGCAGAAACACATTTAAAGGGTGCATTTTATTCTTAGTTCGATTTATTTGGTTCCTTCTTTTCAGTTTAATCTGCTCTCATTAATCCTTTATTAAATTTTATATTGCTTTCAAGAATTACAAGTTATTGGCTTAGCACCCATAGCTCAGGGCTTAAGGCGTCAGCCACATGCACTGGGGCTGGTGGGTTTGAACCCGGCTTAGGCCTACTAACCAGCAATGACAACTACAACAAAAAATTGGTAGGCGTTGTGGGGGGCACCTGTAGTTCCAGCTACTTGGGAGGTTGAGGCAAAGAGAATTGCTTAAGCACAAGAGTTTGAGGTTGCTGTGAGTGGTGACACCACAGCACTCTACCCAGGTGACAAAATGAAACTCTATCTCAATTTTAAAAAAAAATTACTAGTTATGATGTACCTCATAATTTATTTTTACTTTTAAGATGAGTTTGTCTGTGCCTGTTTCCATGAAACTCTTTGGAAAGCCATTATAGACTGTACAACCTGAGTTTTTATTAAGGAGAATATCAGTTTGGGCCAATTTTTTTTAATGTTCAGCTTTAAGTGAGGGGAGGGGTCAATTTTTAGTTAACAAGAGCCAGTGGTCAGTGTCTGGTGAACCTCTCTGACAGAATGTACTTGAAGATGCATCCACATTGCCTTGGCGACTTTTCAGCATGGCCCCCGGCAGTGCTCTGTGGCAGGCATTTGTCCTACCTCAGACAAACGTAGAAATACCCATCCTGTCTGTGTGTTTTTTTATAAAGCCAGAGACTTCACGTGGCTTCCTTGGGTTTTGTGACCGGCTGAAAGGAGAAGAGGTGGCAGTGAGCCGACAGCATTCGGCCTCCTCACCAGCTCTGCAGGGTCCCCGTGCACATGACCATGGGTGGTGTGAAGGAGTGCCGGCCCTCAGTGGGAACCACAGCCTCCCTCCGGAGCAGATCACTACTCGAGCTGTCTGTCTCCAGGACTCCCCTCCCGTTCACACGGCGAGACCCTTCTGCAGGGAGCAATCGATAGCTCTAATCTGCAGTGGCCTGTGGCAGGTCATGCGAGGCAGAGCACTTAGGTGGGGGTGTGGGGGCTGCAGCTTTGTGGCTCAGACTCACAGCACCCTTGCTAGGGATGCTTCCATTTGTAACGTGCACATTTTATCCTCCCCACCGTGGGTCACCATGCCTCTGAAACTTGATTCAAGGAGATGGACTCTCCGGGGCATGTGCCGTGTGAACCCCACGCACACCGCACTCCCTTCTCAGACCTTGCACCAGCTTTCTCTGCTTTGTGCTTCTCCTGACCCATCAACTACATCCCGCTGGGTTTTGTCTATATTTGTGCATTATACTGTAATTATTTCTGTTCTGGGTATTTTTTAAACATGAAAGATTTAAAACAAAAAATCTTTGGACATCCCAGTAACTGAAGAGCATTCTTACTTCAGCATCTCATTTCCCACAGAGCATCATTAGGGAACAGTGACTGTTGGTTGTCACTCCCATCTTTGAATGGCTGAGACCAGGTGAGAGGCCGACTCCCAGGCCCCCTGAGGCCTCAGCAGACTGCAGGCCGACCTTTGGGAACTGCCTCTGTGGCATCCTCTGAAAGCAGAGAGGGGAGTCAGAAAAGCCCTCCCAGTTCCTTACCCAGCCTCGAAATGCTCATTTCCAGATCTGGTTGTTCTGATTTTGTGAGTGGAATTCAGAATACAGTAAGAAGTTAAGGGCTAAAGCTAAAGAAAGTAAATATGTGGGAGACAACAAATCCTCCCCAGGGTCAGGACTGGCTGCTGCCGTGTGCCCATCCTGTAAGGACAGGCGGGGACACACGGAGAGGATCAGGGTGGATCCTGCTGCATGGCAGAGCCCTGGCAGCTGCTTGCTATGCAGAAAGGACCAAGACTTTCTCCTAGAACTCAGTTTTCTAAATTAAAACATGCTTGAGGTCATCGTTGAATTTCACACTGTTTTACACAAAGAATATTTATCATCATCCTTCTTTAAGTTCAGGTTGAACTCTCCTGTTCGTCTTTATTTCAGTCTCTAAGGTCTTTTAAACTTTGTGGGTGGTCATCCCACCTCTAAGGCCACTTTCTCTCATCTGTGCCTCGCAGGCAATGGCATCCTTTCTGTTTTTCACAAGGGACGATGTCATCTGGAAAGACCTGAGAGTCAAGCTCAGCTCAGAGGAAGACTTCTAGGCGGGAAGGTTTTCCTCGAGAACCGTGTTTTCCCGTATTTACACACACCCAGCCCTCAGAACCAGAGATGCAAGGTGAATTTGCTGCTACCGGTGATCATTCAATAAATATCTTTTATTAGAGCTTTAAAAAAAAAGTGATCAATAGATTCTGATAATCTCATTCACACTTCCAGACACCAGTTCTGAAAATGACATCTAAAAACAGTTTTCTCGTTAGTTTATTTATTCATTCAACCAAATATCCACTGGCTGTCTCCTGTACGCCAGCCACTCTGCCATTGCTGAGGGTGCCCGTCCTGGAGGGCTGTCCATGGACTGCAGAGCACATTAAGGAAAAGAGCCATCCGCAGTGCATAAGGGCCCAAGGTGGAGAGTTCCACCCGGAGGAAAGCCTTCCAAGGAGGGACCTCTGACCTGGTGTTTGGAGAGTATTGAAAAGGAGTTATAGAGATACTTGGAAGGGATGTTCACCAAAGGTAAACACTGTTTAGCAGGACGAAGCCTCAGTGCGTCTGGAACCATCAAGAAGCTTAGTGGTCTGGGAGCTCACGATGCTGCCGGGAACCCAAACCTCTTCCTCATGAGTGAATACGCCTGAGACCCTCGGGGCAATGTGCCCGCTCCCCCACTCCTGCTTCCACGTGTGGTCACCGTCTACTGTGTTTGCCAGACACCTTCCCCAACATAGTAGGCCCCTCATTCTTGAGAAGAATCAGGCTGGTAGGCTACACCACTTGGTGCTCTGCCCAGGCACGGAGAGACATAGTCCCTTGGTCACCAGCAGCTGCTCTGCCCCGGCACAGAGAAGGCCATCACAGCAATCCTGTGAGGAAGGTGCAATTGTCCTCCCATCTCAGTGTCTTATGCTACCACAACACAAAGTCTTACACAATCTGTTAATGTCACACCTTTTATTCTGTTTTAAAAAATATAATTGAGGGAACAGAAGCCCAGAGGTTAAATAACTTGCCTGAGGCCACACAGTGTTGTGAGAGGTAGCCAAGTCCTGAACGCACCAGCAGCTGCTCTGCCCATACTGCTAAGCCTTAGTCCCCCACCGCCACCGTGCCCAGCAGGCCCCTCCCTGGGATCGGCAGCTAAAGAGTGTCAGTGCAGCTCTGTAAAGCATGTTGGATCTGTTGGCTGGATTTCTAACTTGTGATTTACAACCGATTTTGATCAACCACAAGTACCAATATCATGTTATAATGAGACTGAAGGCACGAACGAGCCGGCTCCACTCTGGAAGCTGTTGTGGGAACGCGCAGACGTGGCACTCGCCCTCCGAAGGCCGCATTGTCGCCAGGCTCATTAGCATCCGCGCTCCTCGCTGCTCACCAGCTGTCCCTGCTGCTCCGTACAATGTCCGCTGTGTTCAGCTCACTGGGTTCCTGTCCTCGCCGCCGGGAGGAGACAGCCCTTCCACTGGGGATACCCACGTGGCTGCCTGTCAGTGGTGGCACCGAATAAAGTAATAGGCCTTCGCATGGCATATGGTGTCTGGATTTGTACAAGATGCAAAACTCTGCTGCAGCTAATGCATGATGACTCATAGCATTGCTAATTTTTCAGACAAAAGCTGACTTCCACACCCACGCTTTTAACCCCTCCAGCTGAGAAGTCTTGAGTCTTGGGCTTCTGAGTTGCTCTATAAAATGTGTTACAGGTATTGAAAGCACGTAGAAAGTCTTGCTTTGCTTTGGGTTACATTTATTTTAAATTATTTTTTTTCTCCAGAGAAGGGGAATTTTTAAGCTTTAATTTTTGATTCCTTTCACACATTGGAAGAGTCTAACTTTGATAGGTGGATATTTTTTTAAGGATTGGCAAAAAATCAGACAGAAGGCGCTGGGTTAGTTGAACATTTGACTGTTTTTTAGAAATTAACTTGCTCTCCTGAAAGTTGCATAGAAACTGCTGCCTGACACTGTGTGAGTTCAGTTGTGGAACATTTCAGGCTCCGAACATTGTTCTGTTGGAAAGTTATAAGAGAACATTGATTCTTGAGTAGAATATGATTTTCCGTAGTCCTTCCTTATATACTAAATACAAAGCCCCTTTAAATAACCTAATTCTGCCAATACAAATTTAGGTTATAAATTTCCATAGAAATGGCCATTTTCAAAGTATAAATTAAATAGGTGGGGTCTTCTAAAAGAATGTTTCTCCTAAATTTTGTGTCACTTGTACTAATACCTATCTAAATTTAATCTGAGATTATAAGTACTAGAAAAAGACAGTCATTTACATTTATATACTCAGGACTTTCTTTGTATTATTGACCAAATATTAGTTTGTTCATAAATAATTTTTTATTGAACACTTTATTGACTCTGTCTCAAAAAAAAATTGCCAATATAAAATGATTAGACAGTTTCTAATTGGGGTCCCACTTAGTAAGTCTGTTGTAGTCAGTCTGGTACATGAGAGCTTTTGCATTCAGAATTCAACAAGTAAATGAATTTACAAAGGAATTCCAAGCTGGGAGGATATTACAGATTTTTTTACAAATATAGATTACATTCTGCCACCCCAGACGATTTCTTTGGGGGAAGAAGCCAGAGACTCATATTCTCAATATTGATGTTTCATATTAGTTTCAACTTTAAATCCAAACTTTTTGCTTTCTTATCTATAGGTAAGAATTCAAATTTGTGTCTGTCTTCTTATAAAGAACATTCTATTTTTAGAAAGTGAAACAAAAATCCGTAAAATGTCTAAACATGCCTCAGAGTCTATATCCTGCTGTTTGATGCTATTTTTCTAATGTGTTGTCTAATACTCTTGTCCTTTGCCATTGCCTGTGGCTCAAGGAGTAGGGTGCCGGCCCCATATACCGGACATGGCGGGTTCAAACCCAGCCCCAGCCAAAGACCACAAAAAAAAAAAAAATTCTTGTGTGTGTTTGATGAACTTAAAAATTTATTGGGCAGTTAGAATTCACCACTTTGAGCATGTATGGAGAGTTCCAGTTTTGCTTCCATTGCCTTGAATTTGAGAGCTACATTTGTTGTTACTGCTGCTGGTACTTTATTTTGCTATGTTTCCACTCATTTTAATGAAATGGCAGAATGCATTGAAATATTCAAAGAGTTAGGTAAGGACGGAAATGGAGCCACTGCCGAGCCTCAATTCTTAGTATGCATGAACTGATAAAATGCTCTGTCTGTCATCGGGTAGACTAGAGGGCACCCTCCAAGGGGCAGTCGGGGAAATCAGTGGCTAACGTGCAAAAGCCCAGGCTGATCATAGGCCTTTGGAAGATGAGGACCACTGGACCATTATTCTCACTCTTGGCAACGACCCTGAAGGACGGGCTGTGTTAACCCAGCTTCACAGATGGGGAAGCTCCAGAAAGCAGGGTCTTGTAATAGGCCCGTGGACAGGCCTCTGCTGCTTCCTGCTTGTGCACATGTTTGACCTAAGAATAGGCGGCCTTCAAAATGGTATCACTTGGAAAGCGAAGTAATTCTGCTTAATTTTATCTCGTTCTGTCATTACTATTACCAAGAGCATCCAAACCTGTAAACCTTGGTTTTATGGAATAAAGATGGAAACAAAATTATTGTAAATAAGAATGGAAAGTATTGCCATCCCTTGTACCTAAACAGGTGTGCTTTATAATTAAGAAGCAGCAAAAACATTAATGTTCAATATTCTCAGTGACATATCTCCCAACAGAGTCTAGCTGAAAATAAGCACCTGACTGATGTCACTCATCGTGCTTGTACCTTGATAAACTGTTGAGAATACAGCTCCCCACAGTGATATTTACCGCTTTCTTTTAACAAAACATTTATTTCCATGTGTTGGATCTGTGTGTACTCTGCCTCTATACTAAGGTAGATTTAAAAGAGTTTACAGAGGATTAAAATAAAAGCATTTTGGGCACCACAGAGCATCCCGGTAATGGCAGTGGCAGAAGAGCAGGGCATCCCATTAACTGCTGCCCCTAAAGCTGTGCAGGCGTGTGTAGTTACCAATGCCCTCTAGCTCTTGTTCCAAAGTTTTCAATTACTGTTAATTAAATTATATTGTGTCTATGTTGAGAGACTTAATAGATCATTCTAAAGAAATATATTCTTGATTCCAGAATGTTTCAGACAGTAATAAATATTTACAGAAAATGTTTAATATCAAAATAATTTTTTATTCTGCCCCATGTGCCCAAAAGATATCTTTGGAGCAGATACACAAATTCATGTGCAGTACAAGGTAATTCGTTCTTTAAGAAAAAAAAGGGGGGGGGACCACGCCTGTGGCTCAAAGGGGTAGGACGCAGGCCCTAAATGCTGGAGGTGGCGGGTTCAAACCCAGCCCCGGCCAAAAATAGAAAAAAAAAACAAACAAAAAAAAAAGTTTGGTGATAGCTGCAAAAGTAAAGGATTAATTAGTGAAAAGGAAAAAGTAGGATTAAAATATAATCTTAATGCCCACATCAGCTGTATAACTACTTTTGCTAAGCCATTTAGTTTAAAAAGCCCAAGTACCTGACGTTTTGCATCTGTTTTTCTGTGAAGATGAAAGGAAACTTGAGAGTCTCATTCTCAGTAATGCATTTTATGTGACAAAAAGGTTTCTGTTCCGTTCGTTTCCATGGCCAGGCATTTTTATATTATTGTCCCATTGACTGTCAGTTCATGCTTAACTGTTTGTGGACGGGAGCAGCTTTCCTCACCCGAGGGCGGGATGCACGGAGCAACCGGGAAGGAGGTCTGTGTCCCACACTTGGGCGCCGCCTTCTTGTTACCATGTTGCAGGACTTGTTGCCCCGTAATGCAGTGCTTCTCAGGTCTGTTGACTTGTGATCACTGTGTAATCATTCACTTTATGGAGCTTCATTAAGGACTGCAAACCTCTGTCCCAGGTTAGCATCATTCGAGTGTAGGTAGCATCCATCTGCTGCTCCACCTGCACGGTTTCATTAATGAATGTCGTAATGTGTGTTTGCCTGTGAAAAGCTCCGTGTCCTCGCAGGTTGTTGAATGAGAGGTGCATTTCGCATTTTCTATGCTGAGATACTGGAAAGCCTGCCACAGGAGGCCCTAATTATGGACATACCAAAGTTCTATTAAGTCTTCAAGTTTGAAGGCAGATTTGATCTTTCTTTCAATATGTGTCCACAAACCCAAAGCCAAATATCACTTTTTAAGTAAATTATTGATCAGATTTTCATAATTTTTTTCTTGGTTGAAAGTAAAGACTCAGATAAGATAAGCTATATTTGCCTTCAGTGCCGTAAAACACAGGTAATGTTTTACATAATTTGAGATTTTCCCTTCTGAAATTAAAGAAGTGCTTAAATGCTAAAAATTGTATTCTTGTTTTTCAGTATCTCTAGTTTATGGAATTGCCTGAGAAACTTTGGAGCATAGTTTCTATTAAAAGTAATAGAATAACAACTGAATTTCTTTTTCTTAGAAAATGGTAAGACTCAAGCAAGATATTCTTTACATCTCAGTATCTTTAATTGTTAGTGTGTTTTAAAATTATGTCCAGATTTTTTTTTTTTTTTGAGACAGAGCTTTACGCTGTCACACTGGATAGAGTGCCGTGGCATCACAGCTCACAGCAACCTCCAATTCCTGGGCTCAAGCGAGTCTCCTGCCTCTGCCTCCCAAGTAGCTGGGACTACAGGCGCCCGCCACAACGCCCGGCTATCTTTTGGTTGCAGCCGTCATTGTTTGGCGGGCCCGGATTGGATTCGAACCCACGAGCTCAGGTGTACGTGGCTGGTGCCTTAGCCCGTTGAGCCACCGGCGCCGAGCCTTTTTTTTTTTTTTTTTAAACAGAGTCTCACTTTGTCACCCTTGGTAGAGTGCTGTGGCATCATAGCTCACAGTAACTCAAACTCATGGGCTTAAGTGATTCTCTTGCCTCAGCCTCCCAAGGAGCTGGAACTACAGGCACCGGGCTATTTTTTGTTGCAATTCTCACTGCTGTTTTAGCTGGCCGGGGCTGGGTTTGAACCCAGCATCCTCGATATATGGGGCCAGCACCCTACCCACTGAGCCACAGGCACTGCCCTTGCCCAGCTATTTTGAAAGACGGGATCTTACTCTGGCTCAGGCTGGTCTTGAACCTGTACATTCAGGCAATCCACCTGACACGGCCTCCCAAATGCTGGGATTACAGGTATGAGCGTTAGAAGCTCTTTATGGGTAAAATGATCTAATGTTTGTATTTGCTTTAAAATTCTCTGGAAGGAAAAAGAACAAGGAAAGGGTAGAGAGGAGGTGAATGACCAAACAGGCCATGCTGAATGATGATGATGCTGTCGTCACTCATGACGATGGATGGACAGGTGGGAACTAAACATATGGCCTGACCTCTTCATGTATGTCAAATGTCTCCACAGTGAAGAGTTAATGAAAAGAGGCACACAGGGGAGAGTGGACCCACAGAGGAGGAACGGCAGCTCAGGTGGTCAGGGTCCTCTGAGTGTGTGACTCCCTTCTTTGGGAAGAAGGCATGTAGTCCATTGTATAGATGAGAACACTCCGGCTCTGGAAGCCAGACAGCTCATAGTGAGAGGTGGATCCAGGTCTTAGAGGTCCGTCCTCTGATCTGCCACCAGCTGAGGTATGCAGGCCACGAACCCCCAGAGTACCCTGAGCTCTCAGG
Organism: Perodicticus potto; assembly: GCA_963574655.1. Classification (NCBI taxonomy): domain Eukaryota; kingdom Metazoa; phylum Chordata; class Mammalia; order Primates; family Lorisidae; genus Perodicticus; species Perodicticus potto. The sequence continues at coordinate 13,151 of CAUYRH010136628.1, read as the reverse complement.
TACTACCCTTCATGAGCCTTCCTTCTTTTCTCCAGCTATCCTCTCTCAGCCAGCTCCTGCGCCTCATGAAGCCATCATCCCTCAAGCAGTACCTGGGCTTTGAGTCCCTGCCACCCTGCCAGGAGCAACAGCCAAAGGCCAGTGCTGAGCTAGACTATAAGGTGAGCACTCAGCACCTGCCTACCTCTGCCAGAGCATCGCCACCATAGGTAGCAGGGTAAAGCAGGATCATCCACATTGCACACAGCCTGCGGGTTGTCATCACTACCAGGACAGAGACCTACATGCTGCCTTCTGTAATTAGTGTCCTTGCACACATCACTTACTCAGGTATGGGAGATGATGTACGCATAGGCATGTGGGTGAGACAGCCCTGGCCCTACTCGTGTGCCCACTGCAATCTTTATAGCGTGGCATGACTTTGTGAACTGTGGGTTCTCTGGGGCTCTCTGTTATTGTTAAAGCACTGTTTAGGGAGGGTACAAAGCTGAAATGCTAGTGTGGGGAAGGAGGAGGGAAGAATGTCAGAGGACAGATGGTGAGATATCTAGACATGAGTGACATCCTTTCTCCTGGAAGACAGAGCTGGGCCCAGCCTCCCTGTCCTCTTTCACTGTGGTTGTCACTGAGGCTGAGTCCTTGGCCTGTCCCCAGTGCTTTCTAATTGACTTTCCAGACATTGCCCTTCTTTCTTGAAAGCCAAGGTTAGGCAGGAGTCAGGGGCAAGGAGGTGCCCCAGGGTCTGAAGGTTGTGGGGTTTGGAACAGTGAGTTCTGTGGGTCCCTGGGGTCAATGTCAAAGGCAGGGATGGTGGTGGGTGTGGGGACTTCAGAGTATGTGTCTCAGACCCAGATGCCTGGAGAGCAGGGGGAGCATCTCAGTAAGCTCTCCTATCCCTTAGGGATTTGGGGTGAAGGATGGAGATAAAGATCATTCTAATTTAGGAAGGTGATAAATTTTTTTTTTTTTTTTTGAGACAGTCTCACTTTGTTACCCTGGGTAGAGTCCCATGGTGTCATAGCTCACAGCAACCTCAAACTCTTGAGTTCAAGCAATCCTCTTGCCTCATCCTCCCAAGTAGCTAGGACTACAGGCACCCACCATGATGCCCTGCTTTTTTTTTTTTTCTTTAGTAGATACAGGGTCTCACTTCTGCTCAGGCTGGGCTTAAACTCCTGAGCTCGGCCTCCCAGAGTGCTAGGATTTCAGGAGTGAGCTACTGCACCCGGCAGAAAGGTAGTAATTCTAAAAATTCATTCAAAATTTGGATGTTGACAATCCAGAAGTCCAACCTTTGGGCATCACTGAAAATCAGATAAATGAACTAATTACTTAATGAACACAAATGAACCATTAAGAAGATATGCTAGTCCCCAGGTGCATGCTCCTCTTCTGGAACGTGTACAGAAGGTTATCTTTCAGTTGTGCCTAATATTAATGCATTTATGAGGCTGCCAATTCCTGGGAGAGTGAAAGCTATCTGCAGCCACTTTCTCCTTTGCCAAGTATTTCCTAGGAACTGGAGCTGGTGGTGTGGTAGAGGCTGGTGATAGGACCACTAGAGCGGAGGTGGGGCAGCCCCTGGGGGTGGTCTCAGCAGGACTCAAGAGGGAGGCTGGTGGGGGAAGAAGAGAAGTAGTGAGAAAGAAGAGGTTGAGGTTTGTGTCTGGTCTGGCCATAAAGAGCAAGGTCTCCAGGCACCTTGGAGAGCATTCCTCAACCTTGCCTAGCAGAGATCTGTTTCATAGGCTTCTGGCCACAGAAAATGTCCATCACGTCCATCCTGGGAGGAGGAGGAAGGAGTGGTCTGAGAGTATCCTTTATTTTGAGGACTGTCCCCATATATGTGAAGGAGGCTTGAAATGCATCGCCCTTGTTGGCTGCCATGTTGGAAGTGACCATTTGGCCTGAAAATATGAAGGGGCCAGCATGTCTCAGCAGAGTGCCTAAAATGTGTAGGGTGTGCTAGGCTGGGGCCATGGAGGCAGCTCTCAAAATACCTCTTCTGCAGCCTGAGGCTACCTTGGAGCTTGCTGGGCTCCCCCTCACATGTCCTTCCCTCCAGTAAGGAAGCTGAGAGCAGAGGAGGCTGCATGGGTAGAGAAAAGTGTGAAATGGTCTCCTTCTGTGCCCTGGGCTGGGTACTGTTCCAATTGGGAGTGTCTGGGTGACTGAGCCCAGCACCCACCTCAGCCAACTGACTCCTCATTAGGCTTGAGCATGTTTCATCTTCAAAGAGGATGGATGGACTACTCACCAGCCAGAAAGAGCAGCAGCGTCATCCACCCTGTTTTACAGGGAGTGGTGGTCTGGGTCCTGGCTGAGCCTTTCATCCCCAGAGCTCAAAGCCTTTGCTTTTTTCCCCCCCTCTAGTGCAGTGGGGAAACTGAGGTGAGAGTAAGGTTGGACTGAAGTGACCCAGCATGGAGGAAATGGCTACTTTCCCAGCCCTCAGGGCTACCATGCAGAGCCTTTTGATGCCTGCCCATCCCCCAGACCCAGCTCACTCCTGTCTGGGAGATTTCCTGCCCTACACTACAGGGTCACAGCCCTGCAAATAAACACTGCCAAGCTCCTCTCTCCTCATCCCCCACCTCCTGTCTCTGCCTAGGCCTTGGACCTGGCTCCTCCCTCCCTCTAAGAGGCTGAGATAGCTGCTCCCTGGTGTCCAGGGCAAAATTTTCTCTCCTCACAGTTCTTGTGGCTTCACAATCTTTCCTTTATTTGCCTGGCTGTCCAGCTAAACCATGGGCACGGTATGTTCCTATCAACTTTGCATGTATTAGGGTGATGAACCAATGAATGAACAAATGAATGCATTCAATTTTAATTTCCCTCTTTCTCTCTGAACCCCACCCTGTTCTGGCCATCCACTCTGGAAACTTTCCCCCACAAGCCATCTAACCAACCTCTGTGTGGCAGCCACCTTATCTGCCAGGACACCTGAGCTGGCGGGTTCAAATCCAGCCTTGGCCCGCCAAGCAACAATGATGGCTGCAACCAAAAAATAGCCAGGCTTTTTGGCGGGCACCTGTAGTCCCAGCTAGTTGGGAGGCTGAGGCAAGAGAATCGCTTGAGCCCAAGAGTTGCAGGTTGCTGAGAGCTGTGACGCCATGGCATTCTACCCTGTGCAACAGCTTGAGACTCTGTCTCAAAAAAAAAAAAAAAACAAAAACTAAAGGCTACAAAGTGGGGGAAAGTTCCAGAGTTGTTCTGGAACAAAGTTGCAGAAGTGAGGCACCAAGAATCTGGTTCCTATCTCCCCATGTGCCTCCTGGCCATGTCCTCCTCCTCCCAGCCTGGTGATATTCTTAAGGGAGGACAACCTGTGACTCTGTGAGTTCTACTTCCATGATAGTCCCTGGAGGGAGTACCACTCAGACCAAGCTGGGGCTAATTGCAAGTAGCTCTAGCCAGCTTCCTTGAGGAAGAGCTTAAGGTCCCTCAGCTCCTGAGGCCTGAGGAGGGCTTGTTTATTGGAGAAGTGTATTTGCAACCAGTTGATTTTATGGGGGAGGGTGTGTGCTCCTGGGTGATGCTCTGAAATGAACTGAGCCCAGCTGTGCTGACTCCGCTGTGCTCACTCTGAGTATCTCTGCCCATCTTCTGTGGAAGGCATGGCCTCCCATGTGTTTGTGTGTGAGTATGTAGTGTGCATCTCCTGTATATCCTTGTGGTGTTGCTGAATGTGTTGATAGAGTTGGCGAACAAGTTTTACTGCTTTTGCTGTGGCTGCTGGGATTGCAGCTGTTTGTCCCTGTGCCTAGTGACCCTGCCAAGAGCCGCCTTAATGGGAGGTTGTTGTAGGGAGAATCTTGATTCCCACTGCAGGGACAGGACAGGGAGGGTGCCACTGCCCTCTGGCAGCTCTGTACTTGCCTCTGCCCTCTCCTGCTGGCACGCTCAGCCCCAGTTAGGGACATGTGTTCCCTCAGGCACACTGCCTTGTGTCACCCTGAAAGGCAAAGCCTCTGCTCCCCAGCACCACCCTCTCTGCCTTTCCAATGGAAAGTGCCTGTTCTTCATGTCCTTCACCTTGCACCTTAGGGAGAACCCTAACCCACTGTCAGGCCAAGATCAGGAGGGTTGGAAAGAAACTGACTGGTTTTGAGGAACAGAAAATGGATATTCAGGACTCTGGAGTTCCTTCCCTGGCTAGTCTGTGGTTGGTTCTGGCTTACTTCCTCCAAAATGAGGAACATTAGACATCTTTTAAAATAAACTTTAAAGACGTAGCTGGGAAGCTGATTTTGCAGGGAGAGTAGAGTTCTCTGCAAATCTGGGTACAGACTGAGCATCCCAAGGCCAGACAGAGCCCTAACCAGCTTTGCTTGGGTCCCAGGATTCAGCTTCTTGGCAAGTGTCTGAGCAGGCTTGAAGTGACAAGAGTTACTCTGGGGAAGGCAGGCTTGGATTCTTTTTTTTTTTTTTGAAACAAAAGTCTCACTGTGTCACCCTAGGTAGAGAGCTGTGGCATCACAACTCACAGCAACCTCGGACTCTTGGGCTTAAGTGATTCTCTTGCCTCAGCCTCCCAAGTAGCTGGGACTACAGGCACCAGCCACAAGGCCCGGCTATTCTTCTGTTGCAGTCATCGTTGTTGCTTAGCTAGCCTGGGCTGGGCTTGAACCCTCTAGTCTCAGTGTATGTGGCTGGCACCGTAACCACTGTGCTACAGGTGCCGAAACCAGGCTTGGATTCTTTTGTTTTTTTTTTTTTTTAGAGACAAAGTCTCACTTTATCACCCTCAGTAGAGTGCTTTGGCGTCACACAGCTCACAGCAACCTCCAACTCCTGGGCTCAAGCAAATCTCTTGCCTCCGCCTCCCAAGTATCTGGGACTACAGGTGCCCGCCACAATGCCCGGCCATTTTTTGGTTGCAGCCATCATTGTTGTTTGGCAGGCCCCAGGCTGGATTCGAACCCACCAGCTCAGGTGTACGAGGCTGGCGCCTTAGCCTGTTGAGCCATAGGCACCTAGCCTGGGCTTGGATTCTTAAGACAGCTTTTGCTCAAGCCCAGCTAGCTTAGGCCTTAACAGCCTAACCCTGCCTCCCCACCCCCCAGGCCCAGTTGTCCTGACCTAACATTTACCTGGGTATCTTCATTCATTAAGTAGTCCTAGACAACTCTGTGGGTTATCTTCTTCCCATTCTAACTTAGGAAAAATAGATGCTAGTATCTCACATTATGTGCAAACCCTGCCACCTAGAGCATCCAGCAGCTGGCCCTACTTCATCCAGGTGACTTTACTGCTGCACATCAAACCATGATATTTGGATCCAGGCATGGCTGTCTCCCAGAAACTCTGAATTTTCATGCCTGTGTCTTTGGTCCTATTGTCTCTCCTTCCTGCCATGCCCACCCTGCCTTCCTTGTCCTTGGAACCCTGTGGGCATTACTCAACCTGTAGCTGGTCCATACACTGCTTCATGCACCTAAATAAAGTCTTCTATGGGGGCCAGTCCAGAGTCTGATCTCAGCCACACTCCTCAGAGCCCCCACTGAAATTCCTAGCCCTGGCTTGGCGCCTATAGCTCAGTGACTAAGGCGCCAGCCTTGTACACTGGAGCTGGCACGTTTGAATCTGGCCCGGGCCTGCCAAACAATGATGACAACTATAACCAAAAAATAGCCAGGCGTTGTGGTGGGCACCTGTAGTCTCAGCTACTTGGGAGACAGGCAAGAGAATCGCTTAAGCCCAAGAGTTTGAGGTTGTTGTGAGCTATGACACCACAAAGGGCCACAAAGTGAGACTCTGTCTTAAAAGATAAAAAATAGTAATAAGAAGAAGAAATGCCACAAAATGAGACTCTGTCTCAAAAGATAAATAATAAATAATAATAATAAGAAGAAGAAATGCCTAGCCCTAAGCAGGTTCCACCTAGGTAAGGGACCCTTCCTTATCTTCTCTGCACCCAGCCCCACCCAGCTCCCTTCCAGGGGCCCTGAGCAGCCCCAAGAGCAGGTAGAGGAACAAAATTCTCTAGGTGCTGAGTCTAAGCAGCTCGGACCTTAGCTCTCAACCCAGAAGGATTGGGAATGAATGGGGAAGGTCCCACATGCTGTCCTCAGTGTATAGGAACAATTGCCAGGTAGATCACAGCTTTCTCAACTGTTCTGCACTCACTACTTTTTCTATTTCTTCTTCCCTGTCTTTGCCAGGCCTCTTTAGTGATGGAAACACAAACATAGATCCTGAAAAGCCCTGGAACAGCTCAAGTTTAGCTGGATCCAGGGGCTAAACAGTGTCATGACGTTTCAGTGGTCCTCTCTCCACCTCTGACTTCTGCTGCTTGGTGCATTCCCCAGCAGGATCTCCCCTTCTGGTTGTGACAATCGTCAGGCTTACATTTTCCCTCAGCAACCTTAGCCAAGTGAGGGGTACAAGTGCAGAAGAAATTCTGTCCTAGATGCCTAACCAAAGTCCCAGAGTCATGCCTCATTGGCTTGGCTTGGTTCAAGTGCTTATCTCTAAGCCAGTTACATAGCCACACTGGCATACAGTGACTAGCCAGACCAGGACATGTGTCTGCCCCTCAAATCAGGGCTGACATCACCACCATGAACACCTTGGCCTGAGCGTAGGGAAAGAAGGTTGGGACACTCTTACAAAGGAAGGGAAGGATCTTGGGTGCCCATAAACCTTGGATACCCACAACATCCCCCTGCTGCTCAGTCACAAGCAATGACCTTCTGCTCTGATATCCCCAGGAAATGTGAGAAGGGCAGTGTTTCCCCAGCTCTGGCCATGTAACACCCCAGGAGACAATTGAGTGAAGGAGAAAGATAAAGAAGGGAAGGGGGAGGTGCTGTGGCTTTAGAGGAAATAGCTTTTGGGGAAATCTTACTCTATGAGGAGGACCATGCAGGTGCACTGGCTGGTGTCAGTGGCTCCCTCCTTCACCCCCATGCATAAGCCCTCACACCCATGTGCTGATGTGCATGTGCACGTACGTATAGGCATAGACTCTCACACATACACTGAAAACCTCCCTCCCTCAACAGCCAGCAGAGCTGGGTTTTCCAGTCAAGGTCTCTGGTCCCAGTTGTAGCAGTAGGAAGAGCCCACTAGTCCTTGTGTGTCATCTCCTCAGCCTCCAAGACCAGCAGGAAGCTAGAGAGGAAGGGTGGGCTGGGTGGGAGCATTCTAGCAAGGATCTGCTCCAGCATATGGCTCCTTCCACTAGCCACAGAGGCATAGGTCAGGTGCTCTGAGATAACCTCCCAGCAACACATCCACAGGAATACAGAGCCCTCAGCCTTCCTGCTGTTGTCCCAGCCCCCCTCTTTTTTCCATTCCAGCCCTACTGTGCTGTGGCCTTCTTGTTCCCTCCCTGTCCTCACTACCAAGTACAGGAGTCAGAGGAGCTGAGAGTCTGATTTCAAGTTCAGGATAGAGCTTAAAAGGAAGTCCGGCTGAAAGGGGGTTGCAGGTCTCTAAATTCACTCTCTGGGAAGCTAGAGGTACAGGTGAGGGTGCCCATACTGAGGAAATGGAGGGTATGGATGCGTGCTGGGCTTCTAAGTCCTGCAGCTTGGAAAGAAACATCCTACCTCTCTGCCCAGCGGGACGTGAGAAGAACCACCATGTGGTGGCCATTCCCAGCAGCTGAGCCGGAAGTCTTGTTCCTGTCCAGATGCTACTAGCCTGTCTCCCGTCATCCAAAATTGGCCTCATCCCTGCTGCATGTTTAGGGCTCTATTTCCTCCCTCCCTCTAGCAAGTGCTTTCATTTACAGAATTGGGTGTCCTCCCTGCCAGCCCCCCATGATGAGTCTGGCAGGCCTTGCTCTCTGGCTGTTCTGCCCTGTGTCTTCAGGGACCCTGGGTTAGGAAGAAGTATTGTGTCACCGCCTCAATTCCTAGCAGTTGGTTGTGTGTCCTCGTCATTTCCTTCTTGCTAGGACTTAATGACCAGTGTCCTGTCCTGGTCAGAGTCACTTCCAAGTCAGCTTTCCTTTGGGAACAGAACTTTGGATTCAGCCCTCTGCTTGCTTCTTTAGTGCTTGCCAAAACCAAGGTCAGGGTGTAACTTTGGAACAGGAGCTGCCTAGATAAGGGGAGTAAGTCATGTAGGTTGCTCATGGGGGTAGGGACCGAATGACAGTCTAGCAATGATGGCTGGTGCCACACTCCAGCACAGGTTCAGATGGGGTGTACCTTGAAAAATGTATGCTGTCTTATCTGGTGTTCTAGTGGACACAGCAGCCAGACAAGCTCTGGCTCTCTCCCCAGACTGAGGCTGCTGGCTTGCAGTGTGAAAGTAGCCCTACTTCAGGATTACTCATGACTAATTATTGTTGTTGTGTGCCCAACCTGTCGTGGAGTACCTAGACCATGCCCTTGGGGCTCAGGCTGCAAAGGACATATTCTGTCCTTCTGAGGAGTGGCCTTGGCCTTGCCCTGTTCTGCCTCTAGGAGGCCTGTGGACCCTTGCTTCACTATGCAGAAGGGCCATACTCTTGGATGTCCACAGTGTCAGTCCCCTTTAGAGACCCTCCCTCACAAACACACATACACTCAGGGAACTTGTCCTACTGAAGTGGACAGCCCATACATGTGCTTCTGGACTAGACCTGTGCCTATTGGACATGGAGTCATGAGCATCAGGGACCTCTTCCAGCTTCAGTTTCAACATATGAAAAGTAGGGATCACCAGGCTCTCTCTATATGCCCCACTGGATTGGGATACTGAAGTGGGGCTATGTAGGTTGGAATTTATTAAAGAAGGAAAAAGAGGGGCAGCGCCTGTGGCTCAAGGGGTAGGGCGCTGGCCCCATATACCGGGGGTGGCGGGGTCCTGGGCAAAACTGCAAAAAAAAAGGAAAAAGGATTATGCCCAGTTTTAGCCTTGGGTCTGAAATGGCCCTGGGTAGACCAGTACAGCTTCAGTCTTTCCCATACTAGATTGTTTCTAGAGTTGATCTTCAGTGAATGTTGTTTGCATCTAAGTCTCCGAGAGGACTCAGGTATGGTAATGATGGCATCTAGGACAGAATTCTTCTCCTGGAGTCAGTTGTCTGTCTGGGCTAGACCTCCAGACCCTCAAGACTAGGCTGATAGCAGCCCAGGCAGATTGGGGCTGAATGCCCATTTCCTGGGGTGGCCACCACCCAGAGCCTGTGAGCATGGAGAGACAGAAACAAATGAGGCTGCTTGGGGGCTTTGAGGTTCCAGGCACGAAGCCCAGACACCAACAGGCATTCAGGGCCAGCTTTCTAAGTGAGAGGCAAGGACACCTGTTGTGGGGCCCCAGCAGCCAGGCCAGTTGAGCCTTGTCTTTTGAATCTGTCTTGGTCTTTCCCAGCAGGTGTTCTTGGGTCACCCTTGGTTCTTCCCCACCACAACAGGTGCCCCAAAGCCCAGCTGGACCTGGTCCCACAGTTTCCTCCTGCCAATGGCAGAATCTGCCATCCCCACCCTGTCTGGCAGCTTCCTAGGAAAGGGGTTGGTTTGAAAACTTGCCCATGGTAAAACTAGATTCTTGGTCATGACTTTATTTATTTATTTATTTTTGTATACACAGAATCTCACTTTATCGCTCTCGGTAGAGTGCCATGGCGTCACACAGCTCGCAGCAACCTCCAACTCCTGGGCTTAGGCGATTCTCTGCCTCAGCCTCCCGAGTAGCTGGGACTGCAGGCGCCTGCCACAACGCCCGGCTATTTTTCTGTTTTGCAGTTTGGCCGAGGCCAGGTTTGAACCCGTCACCTTCGGTATATGGGGCCGGCACCCTACTCGATGAGCCACAGGCGCCACCCTTGGTCATGACTTTAGATGGGAGAAAATGATATTCTGATGATATTCTGGCTAGGGCAAGTAGCTTCCTGGGAGAGTCTCTCCCTCCTCCTTTCCTGTTGTTCTTCAGCATAAATAACCCAGGCCACAGCTTGCTCCCTTGGCATTAGCTAGTGGGGAATTTTCTAAAAGATGAAGTTCCTGGGAAATATCCACCCTTTTTCCCTTTTGTCTTATGATAAAAGTGCTGCTAATGGATTCCACTTGACTTGGGATGCTTAGCTGGGGGGTTTCTGGGATCAAAACTAGCCAGACCAAAACATGAAGATGACCTTCCACTCCTCTGTGACAGTCTCAGTAGGCTGTCTGCCATCACTCATCCTTGTCATCCTGCCCCAGAGGGAGGGCATGACCAACTTTAAGGCTCTAGATTCAGGAATGAGGCACCCTGTGCACAACTTCTGGGAAAAGCCAACCCACCAGACTCCGGGGAGACCCAGGACTTACTGGCAGTGCATCAGGGAATGGTCTTGTCTTGTAGATATTAAATTCAGGTAAATTGGGCAGCACCTGTGGCTCAGTGAGTCGGGCGCCGGCCCTCTATACTGAGGGTGGCGGGTTCAAACCCGGCCCTGGCCAAACTGCAGCAACAACAACAACAACAACAAAAAAGAGAATTGCTTGGGCCCAAGAGTTTGAGGTTGCTGTGAGCTGTGGTGCCATGGCACTCAGTACTGAGGGCAACAGAGTGGGACTCTGTCTCAAACAAACAAACAAACAAAAAAAGTTCAGGTATATCCCATTCCTTGCCTTTAGACTCTGCTTTTCCCTGTGTTACTGACTGAGGTTTCCTGGGTCCCATTTCCAGTCAGGGTTTCCTAGCCTCAGCTTACCTCAGAGTAGGTGGGACTTGGCTGCCCTAGGTGCTTGGGGTCCCATCTTTAGAAAAGGTCCTGAGAGGGCGGCGTCCCCATATACCGAGGGTGGCGGGTTCAAATCCAGCCCCTGCCGAACTGCATCAAAAATTAGCTGGGCGCTGTGGCGGGCGCCTGTAGTCCCAGCTACCTGGGAGGCTGAGGCAAGAGAATCGCTTACACCTAAGAGGTGGAGGTTGCTATGAGCTGTTACTCCACAGCACTCTATGGAGGGCGATAGAGTGAGACTCTGTCTCTTGACCTTAGCAGGCATAGCCCCCACAACCCACAGAGGGCTAACTCTGAAGCCATGCTGACTTGCCCTCCACTGAGCAGTCCTGAAAGATCTGGAAGGACCTCCCCAGGCTTGTGGAAGGGCCTTGTGGCACTCACAGCAGTGAAGGAAGGGGCAGGGCAGGCAGGTAGGCAGGAGTACAGCCTCTGCTCAACTTCCCCTACCTGTGTCTTGAAAAGGAAGACGGAGGAGCCCTGTCTCTGGTACCTGCCAGGACAGGAGCAGGCTTGCTAAGTTCAGATGCTGGTCACACCACAGAGCAGGGAGCAGGAAGCACAGCTCACACCTGGCTGTTGACTTCTCCTCCTGCTGGGAACAGCCCCTCTCTGGCCTACCCCCGCTTGAACTGCATACTGCACCGCGCCGGCTGTTGGCATTTCTGCCTTCTCCTGGCCATGGAGCCCCCAGTTTCTGCTGATGTTTTGGGTGATAGGGATTCCCTTACCCTCTACCTGGAAAGTGAGAGGAAAAGTTAGAAGTCTGGAAGCTTTCTATGCCAATAATGAACCTTAGCCCCCAGAGGTACACTCAGGGAGGGGATCTGTGGCAGCTGGAGTTTTTGTCATGATTTCTGGCCACAGAGGGAATCTCATTTCTTTAAATTGGGTCAAAGTCTTCCCTAAAGGGCCTCCTCTAACCTGGGACTTGCTGCAGGGAGCACCCTCTAATGCAGGGAAAAGATACACCCAACCTCCAGGCAGTAGCAGCTTTTTTTTCCCTGTGAGAAAAATTGCTTGTTAAATGTGGTTATGGGGGCTTTTCTTTAGGACTATTTCCTACTGGCTATCCCCAGCCCTCCACCCTGACCCTGCAAAAACCAACACATTTCAAGTAGTTTTCCTGGGATTTCCCCTGCAGATTCAATTATGGGAATCAGCATAAGAACCAAGTTGTGAAACCAGTGAATCCCCACTACATGGGGTAAACACCTGCTGACAGATTTTCCTCCTGAGCATACCTCCATTCCTAAGATCCGCCCTCACCACCTCAAGGAGGCTGCTGCCACGTCTTCCTCCTTCTCCCCCCTCCCCTTGTCCCTTCTCCCTATCCCTCCCCCTTTCCCTTCTCCCCCTCGTCTACCTCTTCCTCCTCATATTCACCAGCATAGAAGCTCTGCAGCTGGGTCTCTGTAAAACTGAGACCTCTACCAGTGAACTTGCCCCCTCAGATGCCAGGAATGTTTACAAGTGAAAGGTCTGAAAGTGGCCAGTCCTCATTCTCCTTTCCCAGGTCAGCACACCCTCCCCTGCAGATAGTCCCAGGATGCCTTCCCAGCATCCTCAAGACCTGACCCATGACCCTTGGATATTTTCTTTGGCATCCCCTGCCACATCTCACCATCAGCTTGCTCAGTGCAAAGTACTTTTCCCTCTCAACCAAGGGGAAAAGCTTCTTTTCAAGGTCATGTTCCTCTTCCTTGCCCCATAGCCACCCAAACCTAGCTAGGTTCAGTCGATTACAATTGGCAATGTCTTATTAAAATTTTCCTTAAAAGCTGGCTTTAGGCTCGGCGCCTGTGGCTCAAGCGGCTAAGGCACCAGCCACGTACACCTGAGCTGGCAGGTTCTAATCCAACCCAGCCCGCCAAACAATAGTGTCGGCTGCAACCAAAAACAAAAAATGGCCGGACACTGTGGCAGGTGCCTGTAGTCCCAGCTACTTGGGAGGTGGAGGCAGGAGACTCGCTTGAGCCCAGGAATTGGAGGTTGCTGTGAGCTATGAAGCCACGCCACTCTATCCAGGGTGACAGCTTGAGGCTCTGTCTCAAAAAAAAAAAAAAAAAAAAAAACTGGCTTTAAAGCACATACATTGGGCCAGCCACAATGGCTCACGCCTATAATCCTAGCACTCTGAGAGGCTGAGGCCAGTGGATTGCCTGAACTCACAGGTTAGAGACCAGTCTAAGCCAGAGCAGAACAAGACCTCTTTCTTTTCTTTTTTTTTTTTTTTTGAGACAGAGCCTCAAGCTGTCATCCTGGATAGAGTGCTGTGGCATCACAGCTCACAGCAACCTCCAATTCCGAGCTCGAGCAATTCTCCTGCCTCCACCTCCCAAGTAGCTGGGACTACAGGCGCCCGCCACAACACCCGGCCATTTTTTGGTTGCAGCCGTCATTGTTGTTTGGCAGGCCCAGGCTGGATTCGAACCCGCCAGCTCAGGTGTACGTGGCTGGCACCTTAGCCCATTGAGCCACAGGCACC
>CAUYRH010136627.1:0-24350 GCA_963574655.1 Perodicticus potto | reverse complement strand
TTCACAGACGATATGATTATATCTGGAAAACACCAGGGATTCTGGTGAAACTTATTAAATGTAGAATATCAATGTCTTCATATAGTGATTAAGAAAATGCCATGAAGGCTATGTTTAACAGTACGACCAAAATATTTCAGACTGTATATGAAGTCAGCACATTGTGCCCCATGATTGCACCAATGTACACAATTATGATTTAATAAAATTATTAAAAGAAAAAGAAAGATAAAGTATCAATGTTTTGGAAGATAAAGCAGCATCTCTAGATTCAAGGGGACTAAAGAGAAGTAAATAAAGTGCATGATCCTGGACCAGAAAAAAGGAAATGCTATAAAGGGGAGGTAGTGGGACAACTGTAAAACTTAAATATGGGCTGTGCATCAGATAACAATATTCTAGTCATGTTAAATTTCCTGAATTTAATGACAGCTACTACTTAAGACAACATCCTTGTTCTTAGGAAACATAGGTTGAAGGACCATGATATTTACGGTTTTCTTGCAGGTGGTTTAGCTAAAAAAGTTAAAGAGTATGCTATGTATAGAGGATAAGCAAATAAATATGGAAAAATTAAAAACTGGTGAATCTACTATAAATTAGATATGGTAGTTGTATTTTTCCTGCCAACTTTTCTGTATGTTTGAAGGTTTTTACAAAATAAAGTTTTTAAAAAAATGTCTATATGGCTTGGCGCCCATAGCACAGTAGTTACGGTGCCAGCCACACACACCAAAGTTGGCGGGTTCGAACCCAGTCCAGGTTGCAGCTAACCAACAATGACAACTGCAAGAAAAAGTAGCCGGGTGTTGTGGTGGGCGCCCGTAGTCCCAGCTACTTGGGAGGCTGAAGCAAGAGGACTGCTTGAGCCCAAGAGGTTGAGGTTGCTGTGAACTGTGATGTCACCGCACTCTAACGAGGGCAACACAGTGAGTGTCTTTAAAAATAAAAAAAAAGTCTATATGCCAGGCACCCGGGTCACGCATACAGGATGAGGCTATGAACCCTGCCTCCCAAGATGCTAAAAGAGGGGAGATAAATACATAAATAACTTCAAGTAAAAGGAGAACCCCTCAAATGCTGTTGGAAAGATATAGGTAAAGTGCTAAGGAAGTACAAAGCCACAGGGGACTCAAAGCTGCAGGAGGAAAAGTCTTCATGGAAGAGTTTAAAGAACTTAGCATTTGAGACAGAACACTTCAGAGTCAGGCAGTCTGAGTCAAATCCAGTCTCTAGTGTACTTCAGAGCTCTGAAAGCTTAGGCAAGTTCCTTAATTCTCTGCTAGCTTATTTTCCTCCTCTACAAAATGAAAATAAAAATATCAAACTCAATAGGGTTGAAAAATAGGTTGTAAATTAAGTTTTAAGCACAGGGCCAAGCTTGTCATCAATATCCTATCGGTGTTATCAGCTTTCACTACAAGTATTCTGCGGACTTGAACCTCAGCTTGGATCTGGGCTTGCCTCCTGGAAGACCGAGGAGGACCAACCTGAGGGCACACAGAGCAATATACACAAAGGTACAAGGCTGGAAACACCAAATATTTGCTTTGGCAGGAGTAAAATATGCAAAGGGAAAGAAGTCTATAGTCAGATCAGAGATGCTTAAAGGCCAGCTTCGGAAGTTTGGATTGAATGCATAGGCCAAGGGGAATTACAGAGTTTCTAAACTTTTAGAAAGTTTAGTCCTGGCAAGATTCACTGGGTGAATACAGAATAGGCTGATTCTATGACAACAAATAAATTTAACCCCGGCTCCCCTGATTCTGAGTGCTGAAGGCAGCCAGCCAGGAAAGAAAATTTTCTAATTATACAGCGTCTTCTATAAATCTCACACAAAGACTATTTGCTTCACTTCTCTGCATGGCCTTTCCTATTCACTCATGAGAGTAAGACCCTTTGGCTGAACTCCTTATTTTGCGAGGTGTCCCATGGAACCTTCTAACTGTGGAAGGATAAAGGGGAAAGAAAAGAGTAATTCAGTCTCATGACTCTTCCCTCCTCTTTCTGTTTTCTCTAGAACTAGTAAACTATAAAGAGATTAAGAAGAAACAGACTGGCTGGGTGTGGTTGCTCATGCATCCAAGACCACCCTGAGCAAGAGTGAGATGTTGTCTCTACTAAAAATAGAAAAACTAGCTGGGTGCATTATGGTGCATGCCTGTAGTCCCAGTTGCTTGGGAGGCTGAGACAAGAGGATCACTTGAGTCTAAGAGTTTGAGTTTGCTGTGAACTGTAATGACACAGCACTCTATCCAGGATGACAGAGTGACACTCTGCCTCAAAAAAAAAAAAAAAAAAGAAGAGTCTGGGCCAAGAATAAAGAGTCTTTTTACATAGGCACACCAGCCAACCTGGGCTGCATGGGAAGGAATGAGGACGTGTACAGGAAGTTGGAACACAGAAAAAAGGATACTGATTATTTTAATTCTTATTTTTCATTTCATAAATAACTGAATTTCTCAACCAAAATCTTAAATCCTCCTCTACTTATAAAATGGAATTTTCTTAAATCCATGACAATTGATTGATTTATAGTTGGAAAAAACAGTGGCTCTAAAGACAAAGATTTCACCTTCTTTGGCTAAACACCTGATTCCTATTAAGATACAAGAAACACAGTCACCAGGGAAAGGGGTATGCTGCTCAGCTCCTGTGTTATAATCGCCTCCCCCGGTACCTGTTATCAGATATGGGCCTGCTCCATATTTAAACTTCTTCCCAAACCACATTTCTTTCCAACCCTCTGACCATTACTAAACTTCATATCAAACCACAATTACCCCTATTCTATCTAGGTCTACACCTAAAATTCAATCCATTGGCTCATTCTCAAGAGAGTACTATGTCCTGGCTCCCCCTATTAACACCTTCACCCCAATAATCATCATTCTTGACCTTTAATGACTATTACATTATATCTCGTATAGTAGAAATAAACAGGCACCAACCACAGTCTGCCAGACCCTACCTGAAACCCTGAGGCCAACTGTGCTCAACCCACACTGCACATTAGACCCACTTGCAGAGCTGTTTAAAAACTGTGATACTCAGGGACCACCCCAGACCAATTGAGTAAGATTCTCTGGAGGGTAACAAGATCAGCTAACTTAATACCGACATTTTAAGGGAGGAAAAAAGCATGTAAAGGGAGGAGACAAAGAAAATGTAGAAAAGTATGATTCAGAGACTCTAATTCTACAAACTAAAGACAAATAATAGAAATAAAAAGACATCAAACAACATTAAAATGAAACCCCGAGACACATCTCTCTTGCTTAGCTATCAACATTACCAGATTTCCAAAAGTCTCTTTACAAATACTTTCAGGGTAGGCATATCCAGACAACCTTCTGTTTAAGGTAAGTTAACAAGTAAAAAGAGCTGAGACTCATATAGGACCATACAAATTAGAGCGGTATGGAAATTAGTTTTTAGTTTGACAGGCAGTAAAATTGCCATCCATCTTAAAGAACAAAATAGGGTAAAAACAAATCACATGTTACTCCTTCCATCCAAAGCAAAGTCAATAGCATGTTCTCTAAAAGGTAATCCATTTCAGACAAAGGTGGTGCTAATTCTAAAAACATCAGCAGGATAACTGACCTTGAATGCTATTAGCCTTCACAAGGTGGGCACAGTCCATCAGCACTTCCTTTGGAATGTCTTCTATACTCTCTCCCTGAAATACAAAAATAAATGGTCCACAACCTCATTATCAACTGATGCTGGAGCCAAAACACACTTGTTGCCTTACCTGCTAGGCATGATTTTATTCATAATATAAGCAGAGGCTCTTCAATTGTATTACACGACACTGAAAAATGAATTTATTGTAGCCATAGTAATGTTTATTAAAACTAAAAAGCAATAATAAGAAAATACTGACACCTGGTAAGTAAAAAACATATGGAAGAAAACTGCCAAATACTAAGTATAATTATGACTGGAGGTCATCTATCCTCAACCTTGATCAGGAAAAAAGTTCTTATTTGTGTTTGATCTTAACCATTCACTATAAGGGAGAAATAACATTCATTCTTTTTCTCAATAGAAATACGTATCAAAATCAATGAGTAAGGGAAGCAATTCTAAAAGAATAAAAATATTTCTGAGGCAAGAGTGCACAGAAATCAATTTAGTACTGCCTCTTATCAGACATGGGAAGTGTATTAACAGAACACCTCAGTATGGGAATAAAATAGTCCATCTAACTAAATATCTGAGCTAAATTAAGTTTAATCCATTATGTTTCTAAATTTTTATCTTAAATTGAAAACTCTTCAATACATAAACTTTTGCAAAAATAAGCCATCTGAGTGAATAAACAAATGGAGAAGAGACAAATCCTCCTCCCTGAAGAATTCCAAATAATACATGTAGACACCTCCCACTTAAGGAAGGGGAGCTTAATTTCATGCCCCATTCCCTTGAGTATGGGCTGGACTTAGTGACTTGTTTACAGGTAACAAGGTAGGGAAAGGGAGAGAGAAGCAATCATATGGTGGAGAAACCTGGCAAACACTGGCCTGGCCAGCAATCAAGGCTCACATCATCAGTGATGAGTCATGTCAATTTATGCACCTCCTAAAACAATGTGATGAGAAGGGCACTTCACCTCTGTGGCATTCTTCCCCCAAAACCCACAACTCCAGTCTAGTCATGAAGAAAAGATCAGATAAACCCCAATTAGTGACATTCTACAAAACATCTGATTAGTACTTCTCAAATGTCAAAGTCATGAAAAACAGAGAGAATGAGAACTGTCACAGACCAGAAGAAACTGTGCAGGCAAGACAACTCTATGTAACATTGGTACCCTAGACTGGATGCTGGAACATAAAGAGGACACGACACCTAAGGGAAAACTAGTGAGATCAAATCAAGTCTAGAGTTTAATTAATAATGTGCCCAGGTTAGTTTCTCAGTTTTGACAAATCTATCATGTTAATTAAGATGTTAACAAAGGAGAAACTGGGTGAAGGGTATATGAGGACCCTGTACTATGTGTGCGACTTCTCAGAAATTCTAAAATGATTGCAAAGTAAAAAGTTTACTAAAAAAAGAAATACACACAAGAAGCATGTGTACTCTGTGATTGAACTGTTAATATGTAAACCCCAAACAAAGACAGATCGCAAAAATAGTGCTACTGTATTACTAGTGGACATTAATCTTCTCTCCTTTATTACTGTTACCCTGCTTTAAACTTCCCAAAGAAGCCCCTGATAACTGACAGCTGGGACTATCTGTCCTCAGTGAGCAGGAGCCTGAGCAAAAGCAACCACACAGGATGCCCACTGGAGAAGACAGTCCAACATCTGAAAGGCAAAGAAACAGAGATGACAGCCCACCTGAGCAGCAGGACGAGGCAGTGTTTCCAGCCAGTAAATAAGTACTATGCCCCCTTCTAAGTCTCAGAAATCACCCAGAATTTTTCACAGTGATTTTCTGGGTCAAAGAAAGAGAGTTCTTCGTTTGCTAACTTTTAGACTTTCATACATATTTATTGCTTTAAGCAATCTCATGGCAGAAAAGGGATAAAGAATAAGATATGATGCTCATCAGAAAAAAAAGGTCATTAATCCATGTTTAAATTCAGTTACCTTATGTAATCGAAGGTACACATGAGCCGAAGAGAGTTTGTCCACATGAAACCTACAAAGGATGAAAACCACTTTTAGCAAGAGGTGCAAGACATCCATCTCTTCAGGCCACTGGCATTGAAAGAATCCCATTCCAAAAAGTATTTGCTCAGTGCCAACCACTCGCTAAGCACCACGGGGAGTACAAAGCACAGTTGTCATCCCCAAAGGGCTCACTACCAACCTAAGAGGTAAGATAAACATCGGAAGTTATGCAGTTGTGTGTGATTAAGTGCCAAGATGAGTCAAGATAACAAAGGCAAAACTTAAATGTGCCGGTTAAGGGTGATTTTCCAAGTGATAAAAAGAGCTATCAGTGACCAAAGGCTTCATGGAAGACCTGAGATTTGGCTGGTCCCTGACTGAAGAACAGTACTTAAAACAGGAAAAGGAATTTCAGGTGAGAAGAGAAAGGAATGAAAGAAGTCAGTGAGACTCCAATGTTGCAAGCCCAGGAGACTCGCAGAACCACAGATTGCAGGAAACGATGAGGGTTTTGTTTGGGACACTGAGTTCCAAGCAATGGCAAAACAATACAAACAGAAGGTCAAGTACAGAGTTGGAAGAGGTAGGTCAGCCCTAGTGACACTAAGCAGAACACACCAGGAAAAGGGCCACCCCGAAGTTCATCTAGCCCTGTATTCTGACAGTGACACTAATATGATCTTGTGGGTGAACCCTGCCTTTTATGACATTGTCCTAAAAACTTTCAGTGTGCCCCTCATCCCAACATAGTAAATCTTCCTCTCATTAGGGCTCCATCGACCAACAATTTAACTAAATCTTTTAAAATCGATGCAACATTATGAGACATTAAGACTTTTCATGTTTACAATTCACCAAATGAAGTAGATTTTCTCTCTTTCCAATACACAAAGATGCCCCCCAAATCCTAGCTTCAAACAATGCAAGGTAACACAGATTGTCACTTTGTGATTCTGTTAACTTTAGGCTTATTGCTTCCTTAGTCTTTTCTTTCCAGACTGATGGGTGTTCAGCATAATCCTAAGGAGACTCCATTACACACCATTACGTATTTCTCTAGACATTTTTTTTGGCATTAATGAATTCCTTAGAAATGAAAATAGTGACACACTCACATCTGGTACAAGATGTGGTGGATGGTATGATTCTATCTAAGTGGTTAAACATCTTGCTGTTCACTTTGGACACAGAAAAATATTTTGGCAAATAGTCTAAAATGATTCTAAGTTTTATTCTTCTTCTTCTTTTTTTTTTTTTTGTAGTTTTTGGCCGGGGCCGGGTTTGAACCCCCTACCTCCAGTATATGGGGCTGGTGCCCTACTCCTTGAGCCACAGGCACCACCCCTAAGTTTTATTCTTTATCATTAATAGCCAGAAATGGGTATAACATCTTATTTATGTTTCTCCAAGTGGTTCATTTACTCATTTACATTCCCACATAAGATATTTATAATAATTAATCACCTTTATCTGGGCATTTTTCCACCAGAAAAACATCTGTTTTTTACAAATCTAAAAATTACATCTCATTATCTTCTTCCAGAATCTTAGGGAAATAACCACACTAGTAACCAAGCTCAGTTGAGACCTAACTTCTCTCATTCCAATTTTTACTTGCTTTAAGCCCATTCTCTATTTAGCACTCTTTCCTATCTGTAGTAGCTATATTTTATTCTGATTCTTCTTAAAGGCCTCTGATATAGAATACTGTCAAAAGAAATATCCAAATAATTCAATATATATCTAATGAATTCATATGTAAGCGAAGGACCCAAACACACCCAGGAATACTAGTGCTCAATACACCAACTTTCCACATACACCTCTACAAAGGGCAAGGGGAATGGATGGGCAAGGGGAATGGATGGAAGTATGGGGCTTTAGTTGAAATGTTCAAATCCAGCTCTACGAACAAACAATCTTGAGCAAGTTTCCTTTAAAAACAAAACACAAACTTTCCAAAGCTCTCAAAATGCTTACTCAAGGTTTAAATGATGACTTCTAGCTCCTCCTGTCCTTCTCATCTTCTGTTCCCTGCTTACCCCATTACCCCACTGCCAAGGATACAGAGATTTGGGATCCAATAGCTGGACCGTGTTAACTCCTTAAAGTAGGGTATATGGAAACACTACTTATCAGGGGTGCTGTAGGCTGTAAATGCACAC
Source organism: Perodicticus potto (assembly GCA_963574655.1). Lineage (NCBI taxonomy): Eukaryota > Metazoa > Chordata > Mammalia > Primates > Lorisidae > Perodicticus > Perodicticus potto. Next base: position 16,555 of record CAUYRH010136627.1, on the reverse strand, counting down.
TATTTTCATTTCCCTTCATTTAAAAATGAATTTAGCTCCATTCACAGGTAATCCTAGTGAAATCCTTTGCTTAAAGGAGCCTAGAGGTGGGGGGCGGTTTACCAGGACAAACTCAGATGCTAACATTCACATTCCAAAAGCTTCATTCAGAGTCAATGCACTCCTAAGGTCCTGGGTCTAAGTGATAGGAAAAGTCTACATGATATTCTCAGGCTTGTGATCAAACCGCAAGACATTATTTCCAATTTACATGGAAATTATAAATTAATGGAATTGGCAGTCAGCTATTTACCACGGGACGCCCATAAATAAAGCTATAAAGCCCAAGTGCTACTTTTAATCATAGCAGTTAGGGGTTGGCCAATTCTAAAAACATAAATAATATACACATAAAGTAGAACCAAAATTGTTACTTACCAAATATCTTCAGGCCAGCCATACTTTATTAAATCTTCATCTACAAAGAGATACAAGAGAATAAAGAAAAGATGAGAAAAGCTGTCAAATGAATATGCACCAGGGTTTATAACAAATTAAGATGGGGAGAAATACCAATGCCACTCATAACATTTTCTTTCCCTTAACGAAGAGGAAAGTAATTCAGAAAGGCTTTAATGCTTGAGAGTATAGAAAAATAAAAATACTTTTCACAATTGAATATAAACTTTGTAATTTTTGTAATACTTCTAATCTAAAGCTCAAAGATACTTCTATTTGATGATAAAACACTGACAAATCAGAGCTGCAGAGAAGTTATGATGTTTTAGAAGATCATGCACTGTAATAGTTAAATGTTAAAATGGTTTCACTGAAACATTTTAGTATTGTTTTCTTTAAAGCCTTAGTTTGTCTATAAGTTTTGCTGAAACTTAAGATAATGGATTGTATTTTACTTCTTGAAGAAAAAAATAACCCTTGGTTTGAAAATTATAGAAAATTAAAAACAATAACATTAGAGGTATAAAAAGAAAATTAAAAACAATAACATTAGAAGTATAAAAAGAAAATTAAAATCACCTAGAATTCTACCACATAGGGAAATAAAAACCAGAAGAGATAGCTAAAAAGTAAAAAGTAGTTATCTCAGGAGGTGGAGGGTAAAAGATGTGTACTGGGAAGAATGGACTGGGGAACTGATGCTTTTTATGATTATTATTATTTTTTTTTTTTTTGAGGCAGAGCTTTATTATGTCATCCTCTGTAGAGTGCTATGAGGTCACAGCTCACAGCAACCTCAAACTCTTGGGCTTAAGTGATTCTCTTGCCTCAGTCTCCCAAGTAACTGGGAGGACTACAGGCGCCCGACATAAGGCCTGGCTATTTTCTTGTTGCAGTTGTTGTTGTTTAGCTGGCCTGGGCCAGGCTTGAACCCACCAGCTTCAGTGCATGTGGCTGGCGCCATAACCATTGTGCTATAGGCGCCAAGCCTGATGATTTTTATTATAAGCAATCTATTACTATGTCTTTTTAAACTATATATTAGATAAAAATTTCAAAAGTTCTTTGGAAAAAGTAACTACCCAATTTTATCATATGGGAAACTTTTATTGGGACCATTAGGTTGTTTCTAATTATCAATAAATATTTTTAAAATAAATATGCCCATATTCCAGATTTAAGGTGTATTTCTAAAAGTTAAAGTATTAGTTCAAAGAATATGCGCACTTTTAAAGCTAATAACACATATGACTACAGAGAGGTTATATCAACATATACTTGTAATAGCCATATTATCTGTAGACTAAACAAAATTATTCATATATAATTTAAAATGTACCCCCCAAATTACAGTCTACAGAACTTGAATGGAATGTTTATTGCCAAAAGGATGACAAATCTCAAATGAAGGCAATCTTAACAGCTGTAAACTCATGAGTTTTCTGAAGGGCTTTCTACTAGCTTAAGGGACTGAGCAAATAGCCAACAGATAATCAGAAAAAGGAAAGAAAAATATAAAAACCTCTTTTCCTCAGTCAGGCAACATTTGGCTCACTGATGACACCTGCTGGCTAATAAAAAGAACAGGCCTGAAAGCTTTTAGTGAAAGGAAATGAAGTAAATTGTTCTATTTAAAATTCACTTACGGATCTATCATCCTGCGTCTGAAGTCACCAAGACTATCAGAAATAAGTGTGAAGTAGTAAGAAATGCTACAGAACAAGGTGCTTTAAAATTCTTGGGAGAAAGACTAGGAAAAGGTGACAACTCCAAATGACTCAATTTTTTTCTACATATATTTTAATGACAGCAAAACACCCCTCCAGAGGCCTCCAGACATCATCTAAATTTATATCTGTTGATATAAATACTGTATCTAGATTTGTATCTGTGGATATAAATTTCTACCATACACATTTAAAGGATTCCACCATCGAGCTGGTCCTAATCCACTCTTCTGCAAGAGCCTTCCCAGCAATCCCCAGTCACATTTACCCTCTCTGACCCCTCTACTTCCACAGCATTTGCTATTAAAATCACTTCAGTTTGCCTGTACTTTAAAAATTTTTTTATAAAGACAGTCTTGCCCTGCCATTTAGGCTAGAGCAATGGTGCAATCACAGCTCACTGCAGCCTCCAGCTCCTGGGCTTATGTGATGCGCCTGCCTCAGCGCCCTGAGATTACAGGTACGTGCAACCACACCAGACTAATTCTGCACAGACAGGTAGAGACACTGCTCAGGCTGGTCTGGAACTCCTGGCCTCAAACAATCCTCCCACCCTCAACCTCCTAAAGCACTGAGATTATACATATCCAGCTTTTTTCTTTTTTCTTAACAGACTTTTAAAGAGCAGTCTTAGGTTCACAACAAAATTGAACCATACTTGTTTTTGTGTGAGTCCATCTGAATACAGTGGAAGTTTGGACTAACTCTTCCTCTTTAGATACTTCACACAGGCTGGCAGGTGGCCCCACATAGACAAGCCCTCAGCAAGCAGCAAACTAACACAGAAGGACCCAGACGGACTGTCACTGACACAGCTGCCTTAGGTCAGTACCATTGCTGGACCACCTGTGGGAACCAGAATCAAGCCAGCCTTTCATTGTAAGAAATAAACAAAGCCCCATCTCCCAAGCTGTAGGGCACAAAAGCTACACAACCATGTGCAGGAGCTCTGAGTCAGTACTTCTCAGTAATCTGCGTCTGGGGTTCTTATCTTTGATGTGGTAGAAAAAGACCAGGTCAGAAGATTTGGACTCATATCCACCATAGATAACTATGACTTGTAACTTTGCCTTAATGTTCAACATAACACAGGGAGAACACATCACTTGTTTTTGGCTGTATCAGTATTCTTTAAGAACAAAAAATACCTATAATGAGGCTCAGCGCCTGTAGCTCAGGTGGCTAGGGCACCAGCCACATACACTGGAGCTGGCAGGTTCGAATCCAGCCTGTGCTGCCAAACAACAACAACAACTACAACCAAAAAATAGGGCGGCGTCTGTGGCTCAGCGAGTAGGGCGCCGGCCCTATGTACTGAGGGTGGCGAGTTCAAACCCACCCTCGGCTGAACTGCAAAACAAACAAAAAAATAGCTGGGCATTGTGGTGGGCGCCTGTAGTCCCACGTACTTGGGAGGCTGAGGCAAGAGAGTTCCTTAAGCCCAGAAGTTTGAGATTGCTGTGAGCTGTGACGCCACAGCACTCTACCCAGGGTGACAGCCTGAGACTCTGTCTCAAAAAAAAAAAAAAAAAAAAAATACCTATAATGACCTATGGGTTATTAGGAGAAATAGAAAACTCAAGTGTTAATATGCTGCAGGCTATTTCACCATGAAGCCGCACCCCCCAATCAGTGTCATAAATTCATTATCAGGAAAAAGTGATCTTTTAAACTTCACATTCATTAGTGCCACAAAAAGTTAGTGCAGCAGACTAAGACTATCTTTTTAAAATGAAATAAAACAGAAAATGTAGGGTAATTTCTATTTATTCTCTATAACAAATAATATGGGTAATTTATATAAATTTTTGTTCCAGTTATATGAATGTATGCCTCATTATGTACTGCACACTGAGGAGAGATCAAAGTTTAAAAAAACTAACATTTCTTGACTCAAAAAGAACATCTTCAGGCTCAAAGAAAAAATTTCCAATAATTTTAAAAATGGTTTAAAGGAGTACAAAAATAATGATCTCGGGGCAGCGCCTGCGGTCAAAGGAGTAGGGGCACTGGCCCCAAATGCCAGAGGTGGCAGGTTCAAACCCAGCCCCTGCCAAAAACTGCAAAAAAAAAAAAAAACTCTTTAAAATCCAAAACACAAAGGATTTTTTTTTTTTTTTGAGACAGTCTCACTATGTTGCCCTCAGTAGAGTGCAATGGCATTACAGTTCACAGCAACTTCAAATTATTGGGGTTAAGCGATTCTCTTGCCTCAGCCTCCCAAGTAGTTGGGACTATAGGTGCCCGCCACAATGCCGGGTTCGAATCCACCAACACCCCATACCCCAATGTGGCCGGTGCCCTCACCACTGAGCTACAGGAGCTGAGCCCCACAAAGATTTTTATTTGATCTAATAGATGAGCACAGGTTAACCTCTGATTCATATTACTCTATATTAAATGATACTATAAAACTCACTGTAAAGAAGTTTCTAATCAGCTGATAAATTAGTTCAAATATCACTTAACTAAATTCAAAGGAAATTAATCCTTTGGAGTTTCTTACAATGGGTGTGACTTATTTCTCAAAAGCTAACTTATCAAAATAGTTGAAAACTCATATCCAACAAACTGGGAGTGGGGTAGGGTGGGAGAACAGGAGACAACACTTACCTGTTGGAAATTTCAAAATCAAATGCTTTTGAAAACTTACTTTCATATTTATCCTTTCCCATGTAAACAGTGTAAACAGATGAATTAACTATAACAAAATGAAAATAAAAAACAATTAGATAACATCATTAACAAAACTGTTTCATGGGAAAAACTAGTGACAAGAATAGTTTTTTACATTTTTAAAGGATTAAAAAAAAGCAAAACAAAGAATAATAGTACACTTTGGGGGGCAAGACACGATTGTAAAAGGGACTTTACCTAACAAATGCAATCAGTGTAACCTGGTTTCTTGTATCCTCAACGAATCCCCAACAATAAAAGATAGTAATAATAAGCTATAGAGACTGCATGCAGCTCACAAAGCCTAAGATATTGACTACAAACAGAAAAAATTTACCAATCCTTATAAATGGCTACTTTTCTACTTCCTCAAGGGTATAGTTCCATGGCACTATATACTATAGTTCAATGGCAATCTCTAGTTCAATCCTGTACTTCTGCATTCTTCAGGCATTAAGAAGGAAAAAACCTACTGTATCCCAAACACTTAAAAATGGCTTCCTACACTTACCCAAGTTTTATTTTGCCTGATTTTATTTAGCCATTGTTAGTTATATTCCAATTGTGCTGCAGAGGGCAGCACATAAGGGGCTCCTTATCCTGTCAGAGGAACTGTGGCCTTCAATTTTTTTTTTTTTTTTTGGAGACAGAGTCTCATTCTGTCGCCCTCAATACAGTGCCATGGCATCATCACTCACAGTAACCTCAAACTCTTGGGCTCAAGCGATCCTCTTGTTTCAGCCTCCCAAGTAGCTGGGAACTACAGGTGCCACTGTAACGCCCACTTATTTTTAGAGATGGGGTCTTGCTCTGGCTCAGGACCATCTTGAGTTTTTGAACTTAAGCAATCTGGCCACCTTGGCCTCCCAGATTGTTAAGATTACAGGCGTGAGCCACTGCGCCTGGCTGCTATCAAAATTATAAATCAGTGACTCTGAACCTGCTCATATATTAGTATCCTCTAATTCTGCCCCAGCTCCACCTCAGATCAACTAAATGCAAATCCCTGGTGGGTAAGGGTGAGCATTTGTGTTTTTAGAAGCCTTCCAAATGATTTTTTTGTTGTTGTTTTAGATAGAGTCTCAAGCTGTCGCCCTGGGTAGAGTGCCATTGCATCACAGCTCACAGCAACCTCAAACTCTTGGGATTAAGCGATTCTCTTGCCTCAGCCTCCCAAATAGCTGGGACTATAGACGCCCGCCACAATGCCCGGCTATTTTGTTGCTGTAGTTGTCATCATTGTTTGGCAGGCCCGGGTTGGATTCGAACCCGTCAGCTCTAATGCATGTGGCAGGAGCCACAGCTGCTGAGCTATAGGCGCTGAGCCACTCCCAATGATTTTAATGTGAAGTCAGGGTTAGGAACAACTATCCTTAATCAAGTGGAAATCCTTTGGGTGTGGTTTATCTCAGGAAGAAGATAATACGCTTTACTGAGTTAATATATTTTAGCTGGGTGTCAGGATCTGGAATTAAAAAGTTAAGTTTCCTGCTGAAATTATAACTGAGTATTGGGTTTCCAAGCCAGTTGACTAAAACTTGTTTGACCTCAATTGGATCTAAATTCCTAAATTAACAGTCACTGGTCCCTCAGACTATAAAGCCTGAGCTAGATAGTAAGCATTTAAACATAAAAAAATGCTGAAGCAGAATACTGACAGGTGCAGGGTTGGGCTGGACAATGTTGGCTATTGCTCCAGAGCACAGAACACACACAGATAAGTGGACCTCTGAAGGCCAGCACTCTCCTTGTCTGAGAGATACCATGTACTTTCAATAACAAGCTGCTTCTTAAATGATCAATCCTAGTTGCCTTTCTTGGGGGAGAGAAAACTTCCAATTCCTTCTGCTGATAGTTTATAATGACACAGACCACAATGACTTGTACGTAGTTGAGAGAAGTAACTTGAAAGTAGGGGATGTTAGCATTGATTAGTTTACAGAAATGCTCATCTACAACTGAGCATTGAATTATCTTGATCAGGCCTCAGTATAGCATGTAACAAATGCCAAATGGGTGGGAATCAAACTAAAATGTTTCAGACTCTCTCTGCATGGCATACCAATATTTCAAGGGGACACCTTTTTAATCTTTTCAAGTTACCACTAGGAGTATATCCTACCAAAATATTCAACTAAGCAAAGATCTTTTTATAGCCTAAACACCCTATGTACCCACAACAAAGAAAGAATAGGTGAAGAAATTAAGCAGCAGAATAGTATTTTTGTGCATCTATATACCGGTACAATTGTAAAAATTAAATTAATATATAATGGTGCATACATACACGTTTACATATATATTTTGTATATGCACACATTTTCATCTGTATGGGAGGATATATCTGCTATTATTTACTTTTTGGGTATCCTGCTTCAAAACACACAGATGGTTTGAGCAATCAGAACAAAAGTCATTTTTAAAGTAACATAAAATAGTCTCTGTGCAGCAAAGAGAACCACAGAGAAATGTTTTGATGGCTGACCTACTAGATGAGGTGATTAACAAAATGACCACAACAAACTTAAGCTGAGGGGTTTTAGGTTTTATTTCTACAAAATCCTTCAACTAACAACGTTAGGAAAGACAAATAATGAGCAACTGCTCCAGATTAGAGGAAGCTAAAGGGTAATGACAACCAAATGCAACAATGATTTGTAAATTTCTTTGTTATAAGGGTTAACTGCAAGAGGAAGATAAGAAAAAGGTCTCTTTTCCATTGGGCCTTAGAGGCCTTCAGATACTTCAGGACGAAGCTGAGTATCTCCTTCCTAGCCACTGGCTGCCCAGAAACTCATTGGAGTAGACGATGAATGTAAACTTCGTACTTTCTGTGAGAAGTGTATGGCCACAGAAGTTGCTCTGAGTGAAGAATGGAAAGGCTGTGGGTCCGAATCAGTGGTGGGAATGACAAACAAGGTTTCCCCATGAAGCATGGTGTCTTAACCCATGGCAGGTCTGCCTGCTGCTGAGTAAGGGGAGTTCCTGGGATAGACCAAGGAGAACTAGAGAAAGGAAGTGCAAGTCCACTCAGGGTTGCACTGTGGATGCCAATCTGAGGGTTCTCAACTTGGTTATTGTAAAGAAAGGAGAGGATACCCCTGGACTGACTGATACTATGGTAATCTTGGTGTCTGGGGCCCCAAAAAGCTGGCAGAATCTGCACACTTTTCAATCTGTCTAAAGATGATGTTCACCAATATGTTATGAGAAAGTCCATGAAGGTAAGTAACAGAGGACCAAAGCGCCCAACATTCAGCATCTTGTAACTCCCCGTGTTCTGCAACATAAATGCTGGCATATTGCTCTGAAGAAACAGCAATCTAAGAAAAATAAGAGGCTGATGAATATGCTAAATCTTTGGCCAAGAGAATGAAGAAGGAAAGAAAAGCGGTCTAGGAACAGATTGCCAAGAGACGCAGGCTGTCCTCTCTGAGAGATTCCACTTTTAAGTCTGACTCCAGTCAAAAATAAGATTCTGAGTAACGAATAAATGAGATCATATCTCAAAAAAAAAAAAAAAGGGAGAAGGGTAAATGTGGTAAAACGTTAGAAATTGAGCAATCTGGGAGAAACATATATAGGAAATCTTTTCTTACTTTGACAACTTTTTGGAAAAATGGAAATTATGTCAAAATTAAAAATAAAAAGGAAAATGACTGCTGAACAAGAAGTCTGAATTAAGCTGCTTTCCCTGTTTTTTTTTAAGGGAAAGTAAATTGAATTATTCTAGCACACTTGTTATTCTCACAAATAATATGGTAGATTAGAACTGGTCATTTTGGAAATACCTTACTCAACTGTAAAAACTAACCCATCAGAGGTGCTGTGATCATTTTGTAACTTAGAGGACAACGTAGTCTAGTTCCAGACAGATATTAAAGATACTAAAAATACAAGTGGACTTAACAAGCCAAGTGAAGGTATCCTTAAAACAGATGGTCTCCAATCTGACAATGGCAATATATAAGATTAATGTTCCATTATTCCCTTATGAGACCACGAAAGAATGAAAATGGAACAAATTTTATCCAGAGATACTAATCTTAAAAGGAACGGTAGAAACATTTTCTATAGAGATATTCTTCCCGTTTAAAAATATTTTTATCTACCAAACCATGAGCTGGTTGAAAACTTGGCTATCCATACAAATTTACTTCCTTAAGATTCTGTATGTTCAAGTTTTCTTTCTGTACTGTCAATATGTAAAGTTTTACTACTATTTTATTGTGAAAGTTCGGATTCTTTCCATTAACTTTGCAATTTTAAAAGATATGCTACACAAGTGCAGTTTTATTAGGGGCCAAATATGTTTCCAACAGGAAGTTCAGACATTATAATGAAAGTCAGAGGATCCACAAATCTGCTGAAGTACTCTGTTCAATTAAGCACACCTGTGTATGTATGACTAGCTCTTAAAGAATTCAGAACAGCTTTAAGGGGAATAGAGCAGCTAGCATAAAATACATTTAGTACCTATACACCCTGCCTGTAATTTTTTTCCCCATTGTTGGTGACTCTTCTGAGTGGTGAAGCTACATGAGATGCCTAAGTTATCAAGGATGAAGACATTTAGAGGTCTATAAAGGTATGCAATCTTTCTGGCTAGTTTTGAATTTTGTTTCTAGTAATTCTAACTACATAGGTAAACCAAGCCAAAACTATAGAGGCAGTGTGTTTATGGCACACTGTGGAAGCCTAAACTACAGAAAAGAATTATGAGATGTGGTAGTGTGATGAAGGAGGATCTGTGAATTACAACTTCCCTGGGCCTCAATCTTCTCATCTTAGTACTTAATAGGGTACTTAAGTACTTTAAGTACCTAAGTACTCAAAGAGAAAGTACTACCCTATTTAAACCCACACAAACAATGTGGAACAAGTTTCACTTAAATCTCACCTTTAACTGGCAAGCATAGAGAGTAGCAACAAAACAGTGCTATAAGCAACACAAAAAAATCATTCATTCACTCAACAAGCATCTATTAAGAACTGTTATTAGCCAGACACTATGTTACGGAAACAAGTAAGGTGGCCCCAATTACTTGTGGGGAGATACATTATAAGACCCACAGTAGCTGCATGAAACCGTAGATAGTACTGATCTTTATATACAAAGTTATGTGTCATATAGTGATGCTTTGGTCAATGATGAGCCATGTGTACCATGGTAGTCCCAAAAGATAATGGAAAAATTCCTACTGAAACATTCCTACTTAGTGACCTCATAACCATTGTAACGTCACAGCACAGCACATTACCTAACATATATTTAAATATACAAGTACTTACTGCTGTGTTACCATTGCCTAGAGCAGCAGTTCTCAACCTGTGGTTCGTGACCCACAAGAACTGTATTAAAGGGTCGCAGCATTAGGAAGGTTGAAAACCACTGGCCTAGAGCATTCAGTACAATAACATGCTGTATATGTTTGAAACCCAGGAGCAATATGCTATACCATATAGCCTAGGTATGCAGGAGGCTATACCATCTAGGTTTGTGTAAGTACATTCTATGATATTGCAACAAAGACAAAACCAACTAATTGATGCATTTATCAGAATATATTCCTGTCTTTTTTTTTTTTTTTTGGTAGAGACAGAGTCTCACTTTATCGCCCTCAGGAGAGTGTTGTGGGGTCCCAGCTCACAGCAACCTCCAACTCCTGGACTTAAGCAATTTTCTTGCCTCAGTCTTCCCAGTAACTGCCACTACAGGCGCCAGTCACAACGCCCGGCTATCTTTTTGTTGCAGTTTGGCCGGGGCTGGGTTAGAACCCAACAGGCTTGGTATATGGAGCCGACGCCCTACCCACTGAGCCACAGGCTCCGCCCCATATTCCTGTCCTTAAATGACAGGGCTGTACTGTTTTTTTCCTACACATACTTATGATAAAGTTTAATTAGGAACAAGAAATTAACAATAAGGGCTCGGCACCTGTGGCTCAGCGGCCAGGTCGCCCGCCACAGACACCAGGGCTAGTGGGTTGGAACCCAGCCAGGACCTGCCAAACAATAACAACAACAAAAATAGCCAGGCATTGTGGCAGGCGTCTGTACAGTAGTCCCAGCTACTCGGGAGGCTGAGGCAAGAGAATCGCTTAAGCCCAAGAGTCTGAGGTTGCTGTGAGCTGTGACGCCAGGGCACTCTGAGGACGACATAGTGAGACTCTGTCTCAAAAAAAAAAAAAAAAAGAAAGAAAAATTAACAATAAGCATAATATACTTTAATAAAAGTTATGTGAATGTGCTCTCTCCCAAAATATCTTATTGTACTGTGTACTCACCCTTCTTCCTGTGAGGATGTGACCGCAGAAGGTGAAAGGGAGGATGAGCTGGGACTGCTGTGAAGAGATTGTCCGTACCCTCAGGGGGCTTATGCTCTAGCTCCCACAGACACCATTTAATACCACATGGTAAGTGCAATGCTAACGGTATAACTGGAATGTTAAGTGGGTCACCTAAATGATCTTGGGTTGGAAGCTAAGTCAGAAAAGGCATCTTGTCCTAACGGAGAAGTTAACCGGGAGCTGATTTTAGGCAAGGGGAATAACCCGAGCAGAGAAACGAAGTTGAGATATACCATTTCCTGAAAGCTAAAAGCACCTTTTCCTCGCTCGCCAAAGACAAATCAGAAGCATTATCAAGTCACTTTTCGGCATCTGGGGTATCAACTGCCCCCATTGGCTGTATCGGCACACTCCAGAGTCTTCATCACTTTCTGTTGCATCCCAGGTCCTACAACTCCGTTCCAGAGAGTAAGGCGCTCTTTAATTAAGAGTTATTTGGCAGGTGTCTCCTTTCACAAAGGAGGTAGTTACTAGGGTTCAGCCAAAACAGGGGAGAGTTGGCATGTGGGGGTGTGCCCACCAACTCTGCCCAAAGCCCGGGAGCGATGGGAGGTCTTTCCAATGGGCACCGAGAACTCGCAGATGCAAACACAGCAAGGACATCGCCCCTCCGCAACCCCGAGGCCCTAACAAGGGAACGCCGAGGACCACAAGGCAACTTCGTGGAACTGACTCGCTAGGGGGAACCGACCGGGCGCGGGAAGAGGCACTCACAGCCCAAGGGGCACTCCAGGGCGCCGGTCCGGCCACTGGCGGCCTGGGGGGTCCCGGCTTCGGAGCCCGCTGTCGAGCAAGGACCCGGAAGAGCGAGCCGCCCACTCACCGCTGCTGCTGGTGAAGTAGAACACCATGATCCCTGAGACGGTGCGGCAACTCCAGCCCGGAGCGGCAGCACTCAACTCGCAAAGCTCAGGATACCAGAAGCAGGGCAGCTACCCTTAACCCGGAACTCCTCCACCCACTTCCGGCGGACGTCGGGTCGCGTCATAACGCCCGCACACCGGCGCCATCTTTAATCCTGGCGAGGCCAAGGACCTCAATAAGGAGCCGGGTGGATGATTTGCAGGTTAAGTGAAAGAAGATGGAGGTCCCCGGCGCCTTAATTCACCCCTTGGGGCTTTAGTTTCTTCATATGTGAAATGAAGGTAATGGGCAGCTAGCTCACAGGTTATTTTTCTAGGGTTAAATAAGTTAATAGGAGAAAAGGGTTTGGACGATAGCTCTCAAACTCTCATAACACTTAACTTTGACTTGATTATTTCTCATGAGGAATACGAGTCCTTTACGTTATCAGGCCCAGGGCGAAGTTAAAATGAGTCAACAATCACTGTCCTTCTCTTTTATCTGAGGAATACGAGTCCTCAGGCCCAGGGAGAAGTTAAAATGAGACAACAATCACTGCCCTACTCCCCCTCCTTGAGCTTTCAGAATTGTCCACTATTCCACAAAAATTAATCTAATAATGCTTCACAGGACACTGTACCCCATTCCTATAGCTTAAAAATGTGTAGCCAATCATTAATCAATGTAACTTTAGTAAGTCAATGAGAATTTCTGACAACTATCATCCCAATTCCAGGCCACCTCCACCCGAGTTTTTTTGGCTCAAGTAAACTCTAAATTGTATTTTGGGCCTCGGCCTCTTCCTTTTAGGGCGGCATCCTTAACTTCATTCTCATCGACATCTCGGAAGTTGAGGGCATCAGTTAACTAAAATTATTTACAACTAAAAATTCTCCAGAGACTACGAGGAGCTGGTGACATAAAGATAATAACAATGGGTGCTTGAGGAGCCTTCTGGCTTTACAAAGCAAGAACCTAGCTATGTCCTGTAAACAGTAATTATTTGAGTCTCTCATTTTTATTCTCTATTAAGATATATATTACGTAGATGCTGGTGAAGAGTGAACGACACAAAACATGTAAAGCATCTAAGAATGCCTGGCAAGGAAGTAAAGGTTATCTGCGATTGAATTTTTTTAGTCTAACTTGAAAAATAATGTCGTGAAATAGAAACCAAAAGTTACTAATACAGAAAAGTGACACTAAGGATCAAGCTTCATATGTGAAAAGCAAGTGCCTCGAAAATCGTGGAGAGGATATTTGATAAAAACTTTCTGCACCAAGTGACCCCAGAATTAAAACTACAGCGCCCAGAATGCATCTAAACAAGGCTCCGGGAACAGAGCCCAGCGGGGCTGCAAAGTATTGTGGGAGGCGTGGTTTCCCAAAGAGGAGAGGTTTCCGCCTCCCAAGGGCGGGAGAATTTTGGCTAAAGCCTCTCGGCGGTGGGCGGGGCAAGGGCTAGTGAGTCACCAATCACCGAGCCAGTCCCGGGAAGCGCTGAGCAGCGGCGAATCGGAACGCAGCGGCTTCCACCTCTCTTGGCGCGCAAGTATTTGAATACGCTTCTCAGAGCTACAGGCGCAGCTGAGGAGAAGTTGCTCGCCCCTGTGGTGCAGGTAAACGCTCTGGAAGGTCGAAGCTGAGGGTTGGGTCTCTAAGAGAAGCGAGACCCTGTGAAACATGGGGTGAAAGTCGACCGAAAGGAGCTTTTGCAGCGGGCTTGGTGAGCCACCGCTGGCGCTCCGCACTCGCCTGCCGGGTTTCCCTCTTCCCGACGCCGGTGTTTTCTGGTCTTTTTGCCCCGACAGAGTTCAGGATTTGGGACGTTTTTCTCTCCTACCTTTCCCCGCTCAGCCCCGGAAGGCTCTTCCCGTTAACCGCAGCTCGCTGTTAATTCCCAAATAGCTTGGCCAGTTTGTTCGCTTAGCTTTGAAATCGCGCTTGTGCAATTTTTTGTGAGGAAAACGCCTGATCCAAGGGCAAGGGAATGAGCTTTTATTGAGCAACATAGTTCCTGCTCCACAGTTACCGTGCGTTCGGGAATTTGTTCTCAGCAGCCTTCCTACGTCAGTGTTTACAACTAAGGAAGCAAACGGCATACTCAGGCTCCTCAGTAAAATGGGAGAGGTGTATGCTTCACCCATTTTTTTCCTGGGCTCTAATGAAAAGTTGCAAACGGTCTCTGCCTTTGTTAAGAATATGACAGAATATTTTCGCTCTGTTGAAAATATGAGAGCGGAGTATGGGGAGCCGGGAAACGAGAACAGGAGCATCTAAAGTGGGGGTGGGGGGAGGGAGGAGAGCAATGTGGAAGGCATGAATTGATCGGGTTGACTGAAGGGGACCGTGAATTAAGGTGCCCTGAATTAAGGTTAAAAACTGGTTCCTCTTTTGTAGTTGGTAGGATAATTTTCCAGATTGAAACACAGATATAATCCGTCCTTTGATTTTTCTGTGTGTGGATTTGTTTGTTTGTGACAGCTTAGCTCTGTCGCCCAGGCTCACAGCAACCTCAAACTCCTGGGTACAAGCGATCCTCCTGCCTTCAGACTCCTGAGGAGCTGGGACTACAGTCGCCCCCCAAAACACCCGGCTGATTTTTCTGTTCTGAGTAGAGACAGTGATCTTGCTTTTACTCAGGCTGGTCTAGAACTCCTGAGCTCAAGAGATCCTCTCTTTGGCCTCCCAGAGTGCTAGGATTACTGGTGTGAGCCACCACCCCCAGGCTATTTGCTGTGGTGTAGTGTTTCCTCTTTTTTAAACTAATGGTTTAAATCTTTATTAAAGTAATTTACTCTTTGTTTTTTAGAGACAGAGCCTCACTTTGTCGCTGTCAGTAGAGTGCCGTGGCGTCACACAGCTCACAGCAACCTCCAGCTCCTGGGCTTAGGCGATTCTCTTGCCTCTGCCTATGGAGTAGCAGGACTACAGGCGCCCGCCACAACGCCCAGCTATTTTTTGTTGCAGTTTGGCCAGGGTCGGGTTTGAACCCGCCACCCTTGGTAAATGGGGCCAGCGCCCTACCCACTAAGCCACAGGCACCACTCAGTAATTTGCTTTTTAAAAAGTCCTTTTTTTGAATCTCTATGGAGCACATCACCTTGCCAAAATTTTTCAGACTTTTAAGGTATTTTGATATGGTGATTTTTATACTCTTTTGAAGAATGTGGTTATTATAATTGCTCTACTGCTTTTAGGAATTAAGAAGATGGCATCTTTTACACCAAGGAAGAGAAAGCATTCTTTGACCAGTGACATGTGAGTTCATCCTATGAATAGAAACTCTTAAAAAAAGAAAAAGCCACCTTCCTGTCTTGTTTTTCTATTTTCTAAAATTTCCATTCTTTCACTAGCCTGCTTCTTGTGGCTAATACTCTATATTCTAACTCTAGTCTGAAAATACAGTAAGTTTTAGGATGAATTATTTAGTACTTTTGGCGGGAATCAAAATGCTGTTTTCTAGGGAGAGGAAAGTATATCAAATATTTGATTACTTTTGTTTTTTCTAGTCTCTTTTATAATATTTTACATGGTGTTTTGCATGCAATAGATGCTTGTCTAAAGTATATATTCAGAGCTAGAAATTACTCTGTAAGAGAGGCCCCTGGTTGTCATTTTATTACAGAGAATTAATCACTATAGGGGACTTCTCATAGCCAGTTGAGCAAAATGTATGGGCTGTAATTGAATGTGGCCACGAAATAGGTTTTAAAACATACACATATACTCATACAGGTATATCAGAGTTTCTTTGTATATACAGTGTTTCCATGAACATTCTTAGGATCTTACTTTGGAATGATATTTGAATATTTTGTTTGATAGAGACATAATTTGAGAATTTTACTTTTAAACTAATAAACAATCTAACAACGGTTAGGGAAGGATTTTTTTTGTTTTTGTTTTTGAGACTGGAGTCTCACTTTGTTGCCCTCTGTAGAGGGCCGAGGTAGCTCACAGCAACCTTAAACTCTTAGGCTCAAGCCATTCTCTTGCCTCAGCTTCCTGAGTAGCTGGGACTTATAGGCACCCACCACAATGCCTGGCTAGGATGTGTTTTTTTTTTAAAATATAACCTATAGGGAGAGTTTATTGGGTGATTTACATAAAAGTTGAAGCAAAATAATGAACTTATCAATGGACTTTTTTTCTTTTCATAGCCTGTTGTCAGATATTCCATCAAAGAAAGTAATTTTGCACGTCACTGAAAATCTATTTCTATCAACTAATAAAAAGTACATTTGTCAAAGTGCTAATGAAAATGAAGAAAATGTGCATTGCTCTCAACAAGGCCATTTCACCTTAAGTCCACTCAAAACAGCCAAAAAAAATGGGTTGCCATCTGCAAGACAAGGTTCACCATTTAAATCTGCTGTGTCTGCTGTAACCTTTTACAACAAAAATAAGTCGTACCTCAATCCATTGGAGAGAAAGGTGATAAAAGAGTATAGATCCACTTGTCTAAAAACTAATAATGAAGATAAATCTTTTCCCAGTGTGACAGGAAAAATTCAGGGA
>CAUYRH010136626.1:0-14146 GCA_963574655.1 Perodicticus potto | reverse complement strand
ATATGATTAGTATTATTGTTGTTGTTATTAAATAATGATGCCACCAGCTAATAATTTTTTCAATAAGGCTCGGCACCTGTGGCTCAATGGGCTAAGGTGCCAGCCACGTACACCTGAGCTGGCGGGTTCGAATCCAACCGGAGCCCACCAAACAACAATGATGGCTGCAACCAAAAAATGGCTGGGCGTTGTGGCTGGCGCCTGTAGTCCCAGCTGCTTGGGAGGTGGACGCAGGAGATTCGCTTGAGCCCAGGAATTGGAGGTTGCTGTGAGCTGTGATGCCACAGCACTCTATCCAGAGTGACAGCTTGAGGCTCTATATCACAAAAAAAAAAAAAAGCTGAAAAACTTCCCCCAAACAAGCACAATAAAGCAGAAGTGCAGTCAAATAAACGTCCTGCATGTCAGTCTCCCAGGAGGCTGTGAATGGCCCCAAGGGTGCCTATCAAAAGCTCCCCAAGGAGGAGCTTCAAAATTCTGTTCCCAAAAAGTAGCAACTTCATTTTCTGGGTTTGATGCAGTAAAAACTGCCCAGGAATGACAAAGGAAAAAGGGCTTCAAGAAATCCTGGAAGGATTTCTCATACTAAAAGCTGTGTATGTTGAACGCTAAATTCTCCTGATCGCTAGGAGCTAGTGCTGCTCCCTCCAATAACCAGAGCTGCTAGCCACATGTAGCCCCTGAGCACTTGAAATGTGACTGGTCAAAAGTGGAAATACACACTGCCTTTTGAAGACCTGGTACAAGTAAAACCCAAAAACTGCTAATTAATTTTTATATCGATCACATATTAAAATACCTGCAATATAAAGTAGTTATAATTAAGCCATAATTATAAATAATTACACTGATTTGTTTTTATGGGGTTTGGGGGTGTGTTGAGGGGTCGGGGGTAGAGTTGGAGATTTTTGAGACAGGGTCTCACTCTGTCGCCCTAGCTGGAGTGCAGTGGTGCCATCATGGCTCAATGCAACCTCAAACTCCTGGGCTCAAGCGATTCTCTTGCCTCAGCCTCACAAGTAGCTGGGACTACAGGTGCCTACCACAATGCCCAGCTATTATTAGAAATAGTCTCCCTCTTGCTCTGGCTGGTCTCAAACTCCTGAGCTCAGGCAGTCCACCCACCTTGGTCTCCCAGAGTGCTAGAATTACAGGTGTGAGCCACTGCACCTGGCAGAGTCTGGCTTTTGTTTAGGCAGGTCTTGAACTCTTGACTTCAAGTGATCCTTCTGCCTTAGCCTCCCAAAGGGTTAGGAATACAGGTGTGAGCCACCATGCCCGGCCCTTTTTACTGTTTTACTGTCACTAGAATACTCTGAATTATGTGTGGGACTCAAAGGGTACTGGAGAGACAAGGAGGACGAGGCACAGCTCTGAAGTCCCAGGAGCCGAAGCCACACCCAGCCTCTCCTCCTTTGTGTCTTCGGATCACAGCTCAGTGATATAGCTCTCTGAGCCCCCTTATATACACCTGTTAAACAGAAATGACGAAAGCTGTTTCCCAAGGCTGCTATCAAGGATAGATGCCTGGCACAGTAGATGTGCAACAGGATTCCTGAACTTTCCAAGTTACAGAAGCACGTCCACATTGTCCCAGAGGAAAAAAACAAGGCAGATCTTACATCCCTGAGAGCCCAGGCAGAAGGAAGGCCTCCCGTTAACTAACCTGGGCTCTCTCTCCTACCTGTTAATGATGGCTTCATCCTCAGGGAGGCGGAAGACTCTGGGTCTAGGGTTTCCTTCCTGAGGTTTTGGAGTCACACTTCCAATCTCAACAAACCCAAAGCCCATTTTATAAAGTCCATCCACAGCTTCCCCATGCTTGTCAAATCCTGCAGCAATTCCTACTGGATTTCGGAATTTATGGCCCAGAACTCTCACCTCCTGGGAAGAAGATGACCCAAGTCAGTACATAAGGCTATCCTGGTGTTTCTCAAAGTGTGGTCCCTGGCACACCTACATCAGAAAGACCTGGGAAGCTTATTAAGCATCGGATTGCAGGGCCCATGCCCAAGGCAGGGGAGAGAGAGAGAGAACCTAGTTTTGTTGTTGTTGATGAGACAGTCTCTCTCTGTCACCCTCAGAGTGACGTGGCATCACAGCTCACAGCAACCGCCAACTCTTGGGCTTAAGCTGTTCTCTTGCCTCAGCCTCCCAAGTAGCTGAGACTACAGGCACCCGCCACAACACCCAGCTATTTTTTTGTTGTTGTTGTAATTGTCATTGTTGTTTAGCAGGGCCGGGCCAGGTTCAAACCTACCAGCTTTGGTGTATGTGGCTGGTGCCCTAAAACTGAGCTACAGGCACCAAGCCAAGAGTGAACCTACTTTTAACAGAGCTCTCCAAGTATCGTGATGCCTGCTAGAGACTGAAAAACATGAGGCTATTATCATCAAGCCTGGGGAGAAAAACAATGCTTCTGGCTCGGCGCCTGTGGCTCAAGTGGCTAAGGCGCCAGCCACGTACACCTGAGCTGGCGGGTTCGAATCCAGCCCGGGCCCGCCAAACAACAATGATGGCTGCAACCAAAAAATGGCCGGGCGTTGTGGCAGGCGCCTGTATTCCCAGCTACTTGGGAGGCGGAGGCAGGAGACTCCCTTGAGCCCAGGAATTGGAGGTTGCTGTGAGCTGTGATGCCACAGCACTCTATCCAGAGTGACAGCTTGAGGCTCTGTCTCAAAAAACAAACAAAAAAACAATGCTTCCACCATGGGTTGAACAGGAGATGGGCACTGTTTTTTCCAACTATGGTTAAGATTCATGCCTTATCTACTGTCCTTAGGGAGGGACAGTGACTCATTAGCATCAGACCCTTGACAGTGCTATTCTGAAACCAAGAAGTATCAAGCAACAAAACCCTTTAATCAGCTTAATAAAAGTCAGTACCAGCTGGGTCCCTTCTCAGCCAGCCTCCTAAGAAGCCCTAACAATGTCCCTCAGAGTCGGAGACAGTGCTCAGCAGGGCAGAACTGACTCTCGGGCTCCAACAAACTGTAAGAGGACCAGCAAAGGGCTCCCAGGGTAAGCACCCACTGATCCTGGAGTGAGGAGGTAAGAAAGATGCTCCAAGAAGGGACAACAAGAACAACAAAAGGCTGTCAGGATATGTGCAGTATCTCAGGCAACTGAAGCAAGAAGCGTGCCTGGACCAGGGTACCTTCATCCACCATGGTGGCTTTCAGCCCCAGCTGTAGGACAGAAGCTGCTGGAAAGCTTTCAGGCCTTCCTCTCACAAATGTTTAAATTGACCTAGAAGGAGGCCAGGACATCTGAATATTCCAAAAACATGCCCAGGGGATTCTAGCATGCAGCCATATGTAAGACTTGAGGGCACAGGGGGATAGTGAAGGAGTAAGCCTGGCCGGCTAAGTGGGGATGAGATCAGCAGGAGTCCTGGCTGTCGGGTAAGGGGTCTGGACCACACTCTAAATGAGCCACTGCAAGTGTGGACCCTTGCAGTGGTGTCACGATGACAGCTCAAAGGCCATACTCTCTGTCCTTTGTGTGTACCTGGGCATAGCTTTGTATCACCCCCAGGCAAACCTCACTTGCAAATTCACCCCATCTCTGTACCTGACTCTTTACTCTCATTTTACACTGGTTCCAGGGTGAAAGCTAGCAGTTTCAGGTGAGAAAGCTTAAAGGAATGCTCTTTCTGATCCTACAGTGCCTTTTAGAGATTAAGTATGGCAAGTCAGGTAAAATGACACATTGCTCAACTGTGCAATGGGAAAGTGAAAAAGGGCCCCCTTTAAAGGCTGGGCTCAAGGGCTCAACCTGTAACCTGAACCACAGCAAGACCCCTGTCTCTAAAAAATAGCCGGACATTGTGATGGGCGCCTGTAGTCCCAGCTGCTTGGGAGGCTGAGGCAAGAGAATCGCCTAAGCCCAGGAGTTTGAGGTTGCTGTGAGCTGTGATGTCACAGCACTCTACCAAGGGTGATATAGTGAGACTCTGTCTCAAAAAAAAAAAAAGAAAGAAAAGAAAAGAAAACAGCCTCAAAGGAGTAGTGGGAACTGGAGTTCAATCTGAGCAATTTTTATTACTTGTAACATTATAATGATAACATTGTTTATAGGACTTGTGTTGGGCAATGTTCTCAGGTGCCCATCACAATGACTGGCTAGTTTTTCTATTTTTAGTAAACATGGGGGTCTCACTCTTGCTCAGGCTGGTCTCGAACTCCTGAGCTCAAGCAATGTACCCTCCTAACCTCCCAGAGTGCTAGGATTACAGGTGTCGGCCACTGTGCCTGGCCCTCACCCTTGTATTTAGTGAATAGGGTGTTCCCAGAGTACCTACCAGCATGTCAGAGTCCTGAAATGAGGCTCGAGGAAGGAGTCCCAGGGAGGTAAAGTGAACGGCCAGTCTGTGGGCTGACTCTGGGTCCAGCAGCCTCTGCAGAGCTGGCATCAGGTGTTCAGCGTAGAAATGCTCATCCCCCGTGACTGTCAGGTAGGAAGCAAACAGAAGTCCTCCACCCCCCAGGATGATCAAAGCATCCTGGGCCCGTTTCTGGGGGGCAAAAAAAAAGTCTACAAAAGGTCCCCCCACTAGGCCAGGCTGCAACATCCGTGAGTCCTTTATACTCACAGAGGACAAAATGACAGGTTATGCAAAACAATGTCCCTAGCCTTCTGCTGACACTGGCCTCTACAGCCAGAGCTGTATCCACATTTCTACTTCGACACACTCCTCTGGCCCTAAAAACTTTCCTAGGACTTTAGGCCAGAGGTTTTCAAGAAGGGACATACTGCCTCCATGGGCATGCAATTTTTACTGGTTGCCATGACAGGCAGGGCAATGCTAATAGATTTTTGCAGACAGGGATCAGTCAATCACATCTTTCGTCACTTGAGACTACCTGAAACATGAATGGTTCCACATCCTGTATGGCTTTTGAACATCCTACTGACATTGTATAGGTAAAAAATTATCTGTTAATGTTATCTGAGCCTTGAGCCAAACTGTGTTTCACTACAAAAACACAAACTATCCACAAAGTTTTCATACAGCACAATACCTCGTAAATGGGGAGGACAACTGTACTGTGTTGTGTAGAATATTAGTAAGGATTGTTCACCATTTTAGAAAATCCCATCAGGAATGATAAGTGCTTTGCTTGGGGTGTCTGACAGTACAGCATACTGTGGCACTCACATTTCTAAGTAGAGGTTTAAACACCCAAGTATCTCACATTAAATGTTATAAATTTAATTTCTCCTTTATGTCACAGTAAAAAAACATTATGTTGGCTTTTAAAAATTATACATAGAAAGATAATACATATATATTCCATTTCTGCATGATGGAGGGCCATTGCAAAATATAAAAATGGAGCTGCAGGTCTTACTGGATTGAGAACCACTACCCTAGCTCAAAAGTGGTTCACCATGTTTTCCTCTAATTAACGCCGCCAGATGCTAAATCACTCATTAGTTCAATATTTCATCAGAGAGACAGAAATGATTGTGCAAATATGTTGCTATGAAAGGAAAAAAAGCATATGGTAATGGAAGGACTCAACCTAATCTGAGATAAGGAAAAGCTTCCTTGAGGAAATGACTTAAAGCTGATGTTGAAAGAGTAAGTAGGGGCTCCGCGCCTGTAGCCCAAGCGGTTAGGGCGCCAGTCACATACACCAGAGCTGGCGGGTTCGAATCCAGCTCGGGCCTGCCAAACAACAATGTCAACTACAACCAATAATAAAAATAGCCGGGGGTTGTGGCGGGCGCCGGTAGTCCCAGCTCTTGGGAGACTGAGGCAAGAGAATCGCTTAAGCCCAAGAGTTTGAGGTTGCTGTGAGCTGTGATGCCACGGCACTACCCAGGGCGACAGCTTGAGACTCTGTCTCAAAAAAAAGAAAGAAAAAGCAGGAGTTCACCAAGAGGCAGTAGGGGGAGGAAAAAGCATAATGGCTCCCTCAGTGGCAGAAGAGAATGAGAAGCGGATAAAGTCTGTTTGGAACTGAGAAGTGAGGGAAAGAGAAGAATTAGGACGATGCAGGAGAAAGAGGCGAAAGTCTTGGCCAGAGTAAAGATGTAGGTTTTCTTCTCTAAACCAGGAAGGGACACGTTCAGGTTTGCTCTTACGGATTCCTCAAAGCTGTTCATGTAGATCACGCCTTCTTTGACTAAGTACTTAGAGTCCCCTGCAGACTGCAGGAATGCCTCTCATGACAATCATCAGTTATTTGAGACTTACTACATTCCAGACCCCGGGGATACAACTCAGAGCTCCTCACTTTAAGCCCCCTAGATAACAAAACTTTATCTAGACGGATTAGGACCACGTCTTTTTCTAATTTCCTTCCGCGTGGGCTTCTGCACACACTCCAGGCGGTCGTGTTCACTAAGCGCCCCTGTGCTAGGCTCCATAAAGACACGGTCCACAGGCACTGACACGTCAGCATCTGCCCCGACACGTGTGTGCCAACTACAGACACCTGACCGGGTACACGTGTAATGTACGAGCACTTGCAGGTGCGCCCCCTTCCCCCAGCCCACGCCCGGGCTATTCCTAGCCGTTGCAAGCCTTGCTTGCCGGACTCACTTTCAGATGCCTCCACGCCATGCTCCTTCCGCCACTGGACCCGCCCCTTCATTTCCATTGGAGGAGAGGGAGAGCACACCCCCATCTCCGCCCCAATTCACCAATCGCCAGGCAGAGGGTAGCGCGAGCGCCTCCGCGGCGGGGAAGACCACGCTCCGCCCCGAGGTTCTGGTTGGCTGCGCGCGTGCGCAGTCGTGACGGTCTCGTTCCGGCGCGTCTCCGCTGAAGTGCTGTGGCGTGTGTGGGGTTGCTGTAGTTGGATTGTCTGCAGTCCTGCACCCTCAAATAGGACAGTGCCTGAGGAGCCTGGGCTCCGGGAGGGAGAGAGAGCTTCCTAGAAAGCCCTGAAGTGGCGAGTATGCTCCCCTGAGGTAGCCGGAGGGTTCCCCTCCGGCTCGCGGAAATGTGGGCGCCAGGCGGTTGTCTATGCCGGGGCTGCGCTGAGACTTTCCAGGGCCCTTTCCTGAAAAAAAACTGTTTATTACAATGTGTACGTACATCAAAACATGGTGTCTTATACCATAAATATGTATAGTTTTTGCCAAAAAAAATGGTACTGTGTCGATATAAAGACGAACGTTTAATATGTATGTAAACTTCCACCTAAAAGTTCATTTTTCTTCGGATTTTAGAGATGAAGGTGTTTTCTTGAGCCCCTGAAAGTGTCATGGGCCATGTGCCCACTGGCTAAGGTGACTCTGGTTGCTTTGGCATTCTGGTGCGGCAGATGTGGAAGCTGTGTTTTAAAACGGTTTCTAATCAGGACTCTTAATTGTGGGGCTCTGCTGGAGTGTGGGGTATTGCAGGGATTTATGCGGACCTGTGTGGGGGCTTGGTCCCTACAGCCTGTGTAAGGATCTGCATTGAGTGCAGTTGACACGAGAAAGATACTCAGACTCAGTTGCCGCAGGTGGAGGAACCGATGGGAGCCTGTGAGAGGCATACACTTAGCCAGCAGCCTCAACTCCAGTGATTTCTGGATGTTCCTGGGCAGGACTCAGGCGATAGCAATCTTTGCTTGCTAGGCATTCTGTTCTTAGGCAGCAGGTAAAATCTGGCTGCCTGCGGCCCAGGAAAAAGGGGGACATGTGAACTTGGACTGTGGTCAACAGGACTCCCAGAATCCTAGCCCTGAGCCTGCCGGGTGCCAGACATCCTGTGTAAACCACCAGGCTACTGCTAGCCTTGAGGGGTTTGAGGAACTCGGTTTCTGGTCAACAAGCCCTCCAGAGATGCCTGGCCTAAACTACACTACAAATCTAATTCCCATACTACTGTGTCACTTTACAGTCCTCTGAAGCAATTGTGTCCCAGTCAAGAACGTTAAAGTCTCTTCAGTAACTGCATCCTGGCTTTGGGAAATTGCTGCTGTAGACTCTGTCAGCAGCATTTTGGAGAGCCTTTGGAGGCTCTGCACCTGTCTGTGTCATTTTTGGCCAGTTGTGTTGTTCCTTCCATAAGCGGAAATAACTGGAGTGTTGTCAGAGCAGAAATTAGAGCAAAAGAGGGAAGGTGTATTTAACATAAGCCCTACTTAGACTTCATCATTTGTATGAAACTATCAAATTTGAACACATTCATAGACCCACTGAAACTTAGAAGTCTACTGCAATAATTCACATGGCAGCTGTCTCAGGATATAATAGAAATAACTGAAATTATCAAAGTAAAAATTTAGCTTATCTACCTTCCTTTTTATACTTTAATGAAATAAATTATAATTTAGCATAAATTATTACTCATTCAGGACAAAGAACTATATGTTGATTCTTTTTGAGACAGAGTGTCTCACTCTGTCGCTCTGGGTAGAGTGCCGTGGCATTATCATAGCTCACAGCAACCTCAAACTTTTAGGCTTCAACAATCCTCTTGCCTCAGCCTCCCAAGGAGCTGGTACTACACAAGCTCCCTCCGCTATGCCCAGCTCATTTTTCTATTTTTGGTAGAGATAGGGTCTTGCTCTTGGCTGATTTCAAACTCCTGAGCTCGAGAAGTCTTTTTGCCTCAGCCTCCCAGAGTCCAAGGATTACAGGTGTGAGCCTCTATGCCCGGCCTCTAAGCTTTTTTTCTAAGAGACCATGTCTTACTATATTGCCCAGGCTGGACACTTTTGATTATTTAAATGCAACCATTTTTTTTTTTTTTTTTTTTTTTTTGAGACAGAGTCGCACTCGCCCTCGGTAGAGAGCTGTGGCATCACAGCTCACAGCAACCTCCAACTTCTGGGCTTAGGAGATTCTCTTGCCTCAGCCTCCTGAGTAGCTGGGACTACAGGTGCCCGCCACAATGCGGTGGTGGAGACTGGGTCGGGTTCAAACCCGCCACCCTCAGTATATGGGGTTGGTGCCCTAACCAATGAGCCACAGGTGCCGCCCTAAATGAAAACTTTTATCCATAGAGTGCTATATTCTAGATAAAACGTGTATTTGTTCTTTTCTCTCTCTCTCTCTTTTTTTTTTTTTTTTTTTTTTTTGGTAGTCTCAAACTCCTTTTGCACAAACCTCTTGCCCACAAGCAGTGGGCCATCATACCTGGCTAATGTTTCTACTTTTTGTAGAGACAGTGTCTTGATCTTGCTCAGGCTGGTCTTGAACTCCTGAGCACAAGTGGTCCTCCTCCCTCATTGTCTCAGAGTGCTAGGATTACAGGTGTGAGCCACTGCAAACCAGCCAATAATGCAGTTATTGAGAGAATATCTGTCAAGTACTATGAAAATTGTTGAAAGAAATTATAGCATTGTGTAAAATACCTGCTGGAAAGATTTTATCAACATCAAGTGTCGCTTCAAAATTCTTGAAACCAGCAGTGCCTATGGCTCAGTGAGTAGGGCACTGGCCACATATGCCAAGGGTAGCGGGTTCGAACTCGGCCCCAGCTAAACTGCAACAAAAAACAGCTGGGCATTGTGGCGGGTGCCTGTAGTCCCAGCTACTCAGGAGGCTGAGGCAAGAGAATCGTCTAAGCCCAGGAGTTGGAGGTTGCTGTGAACTGTGATATCACAGCATTCTACGGGCAATAAAGTGAGACTGTGTCTCAAAAAAAACCAAAAATGCTTGAAACATATGTATGTAGTATGTATTTGTTTATGTATGGGTATATTTATGAAGCTGTTTGGAAATGGAGAATTTGTGAACTTTGAAAACAAAGCATCCTGCATGCAAATGATGCCATTGCAACATAGTGTTAGTAAGGTAAACTGCTCTGCTCAGAAACCTGCCAGATAAACCATAGATTCTTCATTCTGGCACAGGAAACATTCTTTTATTGTCCAGCTCCAGTTTCCACTGCTGTTCCACATATACCCACTGCACATAATATACACGTGGAGGAGTTATTTCATTCTCTTTATAAATACCTCCCATTTTCTCACCTCTATGCATTTGCTAACATTGACTTTTCTGACCAGTCTTTGTCATCTAAACATGACCATCCTTATATGTTCAGTTCAAACGTTAGAAATAATTCTTCATCTGAACCTTCACAGCTCCTAAGCTGTCCCTCTATATAGGCTGGCACTTTTCACTGGCTTTATTCATTACAGTTAATATGTCTCCTCTACTCTTTTTTTTAATAAATATCTAGTTTTTATTAATCTTCCTTAGCTGGGCTTGGAGCCTGTTGCTCAACGGGCTAAGGCGCCAGCCACGTACACCTGAGCTGGCGGGTTCGAATCCAGCCCGGGCCCGCCAAACAACAATGATGGCTGCAACCAAAAAAAAAAAAAAAAAAAAATGGCCAGGCATTGTGGAGGGAGCCTGTAGTCCCAGCTACTTGGGAGGCAGAGGCAGGACACTCGCTTGAGCCCAGGAATTGGAGGTTGCTGTGAGCTGTGATGCCACAGCACTCTATCCAGGGTGACAGCTTGAGGGTTTGTCAAAAAAAAAAAAAAAATCTTCCTTAGCTGTTTATGTAGCCGACATTTATTTCATTGTTTAATATTACAGTTTTTTTGGCCGGGGCTGGGTTTGAACCCACCGCCTCCGGCATATGGGGCTGGTGACCTACTCCGTTGAGCTACAGGCGCCGCCCTCTACTTTGACTTTTTTAAAGCAGGGATTAGTCTCTATTTAGCTTTCATTGATTGCTGCAGTGTTTTTCAAACTGAGATGTATTTTGGAATCTGCTGTGCTTTAGAAAATTTTTAACTTTGGTGGCCATTTCTTATGCATTTCTTTTCTTTTTTTTCTTTTTTTTGGCCAGGGCTGGGTTTGAACCTGCCACCCTTGGTACATGGGGCTGGCACCCTACTCCTTTGAGCCACAGGTGCTGGCCTTGGTGGCCATTTCTTTGATGGTATTTTTTTTTTGAGACAAAGTTTCACTTTCTTGCCCCCAATAGAGTACCATGGTGTCATAACTCACAGCAACCTCAAACTCTTGGGTTCAAGCAATCCTCTTGCTTCAGCCTCCTGAGTAGCTGGGACTATAGTCACCTGCATAACACCGGGCTATGTTTTAAGAGATGGGGTGTCTTTCATGCTCAGACTAGTCTCAAACTCATGAGCTCAAGCAATCCACCTGTCTTGGCCTCCCAGACTGCTGGGCATACAGACATGAGCCACCGCACCCAGCCCTATAACATAAGCACCATTTGGATAAACTAACTTGATCCTAAAACCTTCCAAGCAATTTCAATACTCACATTTGTTTGCATTTATAATCACTTTTTGGCACCAAGAAAGATCAAGCTGTGGTATATAAATGATGAACGTGCAATCAGTAAAGACCAAACAACATGCTGGATGAAGATTTTTTGGCAAGGCAAAGAAAAGCAATGAGAGATTGACTCTTACCTATAGTACAAAATAGCGTGCATGCCGAATTCAAAGGAACCTGCATAAGCATAAACCAGAACCATATTTATCTATTTAGCACAGCAAATTTAGATTTCCTTGGTGTATTTGTATTTAATCTGTATTCATTCTTCCATTAAATATTTACCCTTTGGTTTTTATGATTGTGTATGAGCTTTAGGATACAGTTCATGCCCAGTTTTGTTTGCATGAATTTGAAAAACAGTTTAAATCAATTCTAGCAGATATATAGGCTGAACAAGTCTAGAGATCTAATTTACAACATGAAGACTATAGGCAATAAAATTGTACTATAGATGAGGTTCGTGCTAAATGAGATTTTTTTTTTTTTCAGACAGAGCCTCAAGCTGTCCCCCTGGGTAGAGTGCCGTGGCATCATAGCTCACAGCAACCTCCAACTCCTGGGCTCAAGCGAGTCTCTTGCCTCCGCCTCCCAGTAGCTGGGACTACAGGCGCCCACCACAACGCCCAGCCATTTTCTGGTTGCAGCCGTCATTGTTGTTTGGCAGGCCCAGGCTGGATTCAAACCCACCAGCTCAGGTGTAGGTGGCTGGCGCCTTAGCCTCTTGAGCCACAGGCGCCAAGCTGCTAAATGAGATTTTAACTGCTTATGGGTAACTAGGTGAGATGATAGATAAATTAATTAGCTTTACTATAGTAATCTTCTATCTATATAGTGTATCTTGTAACATTTTGTATATCTTAAATATATGCAATAAATTTTGTTTTTAAAAATCTATCCTGGGTGGCACCTGTGGCTCAGTAGGTAGGGCGCCAGCCCCATATACCGAGGGTGGCAGGTTCAAACCTGGCCCTGGATAAACTGCAACAAAAACATAGCCGGGCATCGTCGGGCGCCTGTAGTCCCAGCTACTCGGGAGGCTAAGGCAAGAGAATCACTTAAGCCCAGGAGTTGGAGGCTGCTGTGAGCTGTGTGACGCCATGGCACTCTACCAAGGGCGATAGAGTAAGACTTTGTCGCTACAAAAAAAAAAAAGAAAAATCTATCCTAGGCCTGGCATGATGGCTCACACCTATAATCCTAGAGCTTTGGAGGGCTGAGGCTGGTGGATTGCTTGAGCTCAGGAGCCCTAGACCAGCCAGAGTAAGAGCGAGATTCGTCTCTACTAAAAATAGAAAAAAAAGAAACAAGCCAGCTGCTGTGGCTCCTGTAGTCCCAGCTACTTGAGAGGCAGAGACAAGATGATTACTTGAGCCCAAGAGATTGAGTTTGCTGTGAGCTTTGATGCTGCGGCACTCTACCCAGAGCAACTGAGTGAGACTTGGTCTCCAAAAATAAAAAATCTAACCTAGAGGTCTGTAACAATAGTTTTCTTTTTTAAGAAACACAAACTTACATTTATCAATTCATGACAACACTAAAAATTGACTGAGATGTTCATTATCCTCTACTTTTGGGAAGCTTAAACTTAGCTTTATGATACATCTTGATTTACAATGGCATATCTAGTTGTGTAGACACAGGTGGTGATGGCCCAGTTGTAAAGGCACATTGCTTGGTTAACCTCTGCAATTTGTTTTCAGCTTATAAAAACTGCACCTGAGTCCACAAAACAAAACAAAGCCTTTTGTCCCTGGATAAATGTTCCCAGTTCATAAGAGAGTAATACTAATAAGACAAAGCCACTAAGATACATATTTAAAGGCCCAGGCAGCTGCTGAATCCCCTCAGGTCTTCTTGCTCACAGTTCACAGAGATGTTCTTCAGAGGAAGTCCCTGGCTTTGGTTATACATCAGAACAAGTATCATCCTAGGAAGTATAAACAGGCCGGAGCTACATGAGAAAAATCACTGTTACCAGCTTAACAGATTCAACTGCAGCTTTGAGAAAGCAGAAAATCACTGCCGTTCCCAGGGAGGACACCTTGCTCATGTTTGGAACAAGGAAGTCCAAGACCTCCTCGGGGACTTTCTGGAAGAAGGAAAGAAGTGGTGGATTGGGAAAAATTTAAAACTGGGAAATCGTAAGGAAAACAACCACCCAAGTAAGGCTCTTGGGCTTAGTGTTTATAAGGGAATCTTCCTTACATTTTATTCTGGGACAGAAGAAAGAAAAGAATTTTGATCTTTCTGCTTTTGAGTACAAAACAAATCACTTCATTACTATATTTCCTCTGAAATATTCTCATTGTGTGCCACAGCCTTTGATTTTGTCTGTGTAACAAAGGCAATGAGATTTTTCTCAGAGCCTATCTAAAGTCAACTTACCTACTATTTCACTAAAAGAATTGTCCTAGGTTCTAAAGAGGGACACCTTTTATGGATGTTTTATTTCCTAGTAATCATCTCTTTGTTATTCTGGGCTCCAAGTTATAGAATGCAAAAAACGAGGGAACAGAGTATCTATTTTCTTTCTTACTTAGTAGCTTGAAAGTTATATGCCATAACCTTGAAGTTTAAAAATACGCTTCCAGGCTTGGCGCCTGTGGCTCAACGGGCTAAGGCGCCAGCCACGTACACCTAAGCTGGTGGGTTTGAATCCAGCCTGGGCCCGCCAAACAACAATGATGGCTACAACCGAAAAAAAAAAAAAAAGGCCGGGCGTTGTGGTAGGCGCCTGTAGTCCCAGCTACTTGGGAGGTGGAGGCAAGAGAATTGCTTAAGCCCAGGAGTTGGAGGTTGCTGTGAGCTGTCCAGGTTGACAGCTTGAGGCTTTGTCTCAAAAAAACACCTAGCTAACTTTTTTCCCCTTTTTAGTAGAGATGAGGTCTTTGTGTGTGTGTGTGTGTGTGCGCGCGCACGCACGCGCGCGTGTCTG
>CAUYRH010136624.1:0-35272 GCA_963574655.1 Perodicticus potto | reverse complement strand
CCAAAAAATGGCTGGGCATTGAGGCAGGCGCCTGTAGTCCCAGCTACTTGGGAGGCAGAGGCAGGAGACTCGCTTGAGCCCAGGAATTGGAGGTTGCTGTGAGCTGTGATGCCACAGCACTCTATCCAGGGTGACAGCTTGTGGGTCTGTCTCAAAAAAAAAAAAAAATTTTCTTAAGGGAAGCATAGTCACTGCTTATCTATAAAAAAAGTGCTTCAATGATTTCATAGTTGTGAATAAACTGACCTCGGTCAGGGAAAAAGAAATTATTAAGAAATAGTTTTAGAAGGCGGTGCCTGTAGCTCAGTGAGTAGGGTGCCAGTCCTATATACCGAGGGTGGCGGGTTGGAACCTGGTCCCAGCCAAATTGCGACAAAAAAATAGCCGGGCGTTGTAGAGGGTGCCTGTGGTCCCAGCTACTCGGGAGGCTAAGGCAAGAGAATTGCCTAAGCCCAAGAGCTGGAGGTTGCTGTGAGCTGTGATGCCACAGCACTCTACCGAGGGCAGCAAAGTGAGACTCTGTCTCAAAAAAAAAAAAAAGGAAATAGCTTTGGAGGACAGTTGAAAAACAGCATTTAACTGACTTAGTTTTCTCTTATACTTAAAATATCATGTATGCTTCTGTCCTTCTTTCTCCCCTTGCTGACTATAGAAAATCTCTCATAGCCCGGTGAGTAGGTTGCCCACCAATTATGTACCCATTCATTTGGAAAAGATACAGTGCATTTCCATTTATCTTCAGGCACATAGGAGTTCATTAATTAAACCGATGTATCTAGAATTTTTATGGTCTTTCAAATTATTAGAAGCTCTAGTCAGATTTTAATTTTTTTCAAAAAAAGCTTAGTCTTACTGGTTTCTTACATTTTTCTACTGAGAGTGATCTTTCTAAACTAAAAGACTACCAAGATAGTTTCCTGGAATGAGAGATTCCAATGTTGCCATTACAAAGTGCAGTGGCAATATGCTCTGTGCTTTAGCATAATATGGAAATTAGATACAGTTTTTAAATGTTGTAAGCATCTGTCTTAAATGACATTTTGACCAGCCTTTCAGACCAGGTAGTTGGAAAAGCACTGTCACTTTTTCTGCATGCTTTGTCAGAGGATGTCGCAGGAATCCCTCAGAGATTCCCTCCCCATGAAGAAAAAGGAGTGTTTTATGTGGCTGAACACACCATAAATCTGCTGATAGTTTGTTCATTTTGAAAGTATACAAAAACGGCTTGGCGCCTGTGGCTCAACGGGCTAAGGCGCCAGCCACGTACACCTGAGCTGGCGGGTTCGAATCCAGCCTGGGCCCGCCAAACAACAATGACAGCTGCAACCAAAAAATGGCCGGGCGTTGTGGCAGGCACCTGTAGTCCTAGCTAATTGGGAGGTAGAGACTCGCTTGAGCCCAGGAATTGGAGGTTGCTGTGAGCTTTCATGTCACAGCACTCTATCCAGGGTGACAGCTTGAGGCTCTGTCTCAAAAAAAAAAAAAGAAAGAAAGAAAGAAAGTATACAAAAACAACAAAAAAAAGAATCTGAAACCATTTTGAAAGTATAAGCTAAGACTTTTGTTGGTATTTAAATATATTAGTACAGCCTCTAGGCTTCCTATTGATTCACTTTAAGCCTTTTATGAAATTTATCTGTTACTTAGTATCCAGGTTCAGATTTTCAAAGACTATATATGGTACATAAAAAGAGCAGGTGTTGAATTAACTAGAAAGCATGAAAGAAATAAAATAATACCAGCTATGTAGAAGGCCTTTTCGATTTTGTAAAGGGTTTCTACGTACATGCTATTATTTCCTTATCATCACCATGTGAGGGGGATTCTAGTCGTCCCCCACTTTATCAGATCGGGTGCCTACCTACAGTTCCCAGGCACGGGAGACTTGCTCTAAAACTATAGATCAGTCAACCCAAAGCTTTAGTTTGGTAGTCTTCCTAGTATATCACTCCTACTTCAGGGATCATGTTTTGTAATTTCCCTAATTCTTTAATATTAGTAAGAATTGCTTTGAGTGTATTGTATATGTTTTAAAAGTTAGATTCTAAAGTCCACAACTGGGCACTTAAATCTCACTTTTCTTCCTAGAATTCTGGCCATAATAATCAAAATAAAAATCACTATTTGTGACATATTAGCTGTTGCTTATCTAAATTTAAAGAATGATGTTTGCTGGCTGGGTGCCCGTAGCTCAATGGTTAGGGCGCCAGCCACATGCTCTGGGGCTGGTGGGTTCGAACCCAGCCTGGGCCTCCTAAACAACAAAAAAATAGCTGGGTGTTGTGGTGGGTGCCTGTAGTCCAAGCTACTAGGGAGGCTGAGGCAAAAGAATCGCTTTGGCCCAAGAGTCTGAGCTATAACGCCACGGTACTCTACCGAGGGTGACAAAGCAAGACTCTATCTCAATTTTTTTTAAAAAAATGATGTTTGCTATAAACAAACACTATCTATTAATAAAACCTAAAGACTCTCATGTTTCTTATTCATGTTAAGAGCAGCTCAGATAGAAAGAAAAGTTGCTAAAATATAGCTTTCCAAAATAAATATGTTCCATGCTGATTGAATAGCTATTTATAGGATACATTAGTCATTTCTGAGCATTAATGGACTTCGGCAATCATGTGGCCCAGTCTCCATTTTCTAGATAAATAAACTGAAGTGTAAAGAGGTTTCAGTGGCCTGTTTGTGGCTTAACGCTAACTAACCAAGAGTAGAGCCCACGTCTCCTGACTCCATCCAATGTTTACTGCTCTTTCTCCAATGCCATGTTTCTTCTTGTTGTACTAGGAATACTTCTAATGTTTGTCTCTGTCCTACTCATATAATTGGAACACTTGCTTTGTCTCGTCTGCGCACGTTCTCTGACACATTACATTCTCTGGCACATTGCCATTTATGCTCGTTCCTGTTGCAGTTATGTTAGTAGAACCAAACGTTTGTGATTATTCATAAGCCTTTTATTTTATTTTATTAGAAAGCTGGGGCCTTGGAAGGTGTGCCAATATCTGGGGTAAGTTTCATCCCCAAACATCTCCCCATCCCTACCCACTTCCATGCTGTGGCTGTCCTCCTCTATCTTAGTTCATCAGCTTGCCCTTTTCTAAACTGGAGAAAACAAGTAAGAGCAGAACAGCTGGCT
The DNA here is from genome assembly GCA_963574655.1 of Perodicticus potto. NCBI lineage: Eukaryota > Metazoa > Chordata > Mammalia > Primates > Lorisidae > Perodicticus > Perodicticus potto. The sequence goes on along the minus strand of CAUYRH010136624.1, from coordinate 32,133 downwards.
AATTTATGTTCTTATGTGACACAGTGTGGGCCATTGAGAATCTTTGAAATAAACGAATTCTAACTCTCTCTTCCTACACCTATTATCTCATAGGGGGATTAACAAGTGGGCAGAGGGGAAATGGCCAAATGGAGGAAATGCAAGAAACATAGATAATCCATTCCTTGATAAATAAAAAAGGAAAAGTAAATCTATACCTCTTCTTAAAAAGAAATTAACAATATTGTCTTAGTATTCCTTATTGCCAATTATACTTTCAGTGTTTGGGAGACCAGTCTGCTGCACTGGTGGGGCAAATGTGCTTCCTGGATGGGCAAGCCAAAAACACGTAAGTTTAAGAACCAGATTTAAAACCAAATGCTGTTTGTTTGTTTTTTCCTGTTTGATGCTTTGACTAAGGAAAAGCTTTTGATGTTTATCCAGGCTGAAAAATCAATAGATGAATAGTTCTAATATGGATAGGTAAATTTTTACCATTTGTTTTTCATCTCCTTCAAACAAAGTATATCATGCCATATATAAACACACCAATGAGGCTTAAAAAAACCATAATTTATAAGACGTTATACCTTTTCTATCCCAGAAACTAAATTTTGGTTCAAAGTATTCTTGCCTATCTGGGGGAGATTGGTGGCGGTAGGGGGACTGGGAAGAGGTGAAGAGGAGCCATAATATAATCTATAATTTTTAGTATATTATTCCTGCCCAAGTCTTTCTCACTAACTATGAAGTCATATTTTTGTTTTTGTTTTTTTTGTAGAGACAGAGTCTCACTTTATCGCCCTCGGTAGAGTGCCGTGGCGTCACACAGCTCACAGCAACCTCCAACTCCTGGGCTTAGGTGATTCTCTTGCCTCAGCCTCCCGAGTAGCTGGGACTACAGGCGCCCCCCACGACGCCCAGCTATTTTTCTGTTTTGCAGTTTTTGGCCGAGGCCGGGTTTGAACCCGCCACCTTCGTTATATGGGGCCAGTGCCCTACTCGATGAGCCACAGGCGCCGCCCCTGAAGTCATATTTTTGTGAGATTTTCAAGGTTTTTTCCTGACACCACACGTCTTCATTAACCAAAGTTTCTCCTTTGACAAGCAGCCGAAAGAATGATAGAAGTAGAGATTTGGTGTATGTTTTTCCTGATCTCATCTGCTTACTTACTACTCACATGTAGAGTCTGGAATAAGCCCCATATCTAAGAATAAGAAGGTGAGTCACACTTTAGGATGAGAAAATGGATGTTCCAAGAGGTTGAGGGCTTGCCTAGGATCATAGCTTTGACTTAAAGGCAGAGCCAGATCTCAAACCCATGCCTTCTGAGACTGAGCCTAGTGTTCTTTCTTTCTGTTAGACCATTAGCTACCCTTATTTGAGGGTAATCTTTTAAACATTGGGGAGAAAAAATTACCTGTCAATGATAGGTATTAATGCAGAAACAAATATGCCTTAAAAACTGAAATAATACCAATAATTATAAGCTTAGTGGATGGCTATTGGGTTACATCTAATGTTCCATGTGCTTGAAACAAAATATATCATTTAATTCACGCGCAGACCTTACTACTGACATTTTGTAGATCAAGAAACTGAGAATTAGAGGCGATAATTACTTTATGCAATGGCACATAACTAGTAAGTGGGAGATGCAATGTTTGCCTTCAGATTCATTTCATTCCTCAGCCAGGGTGGGCTCTTAACCTGTGTCTTTTATTGCTCCCCACACCATCCTCCTCCTCCACCCACTCCTGACCCCCATGTGGAAAAGATTTCCATAGAACTGGCAAGAGACTCTACATTTACTTGTTCTTTTCTTGGGGATTTCCTAATTCTCTCATCCATTTTATCTTCAATGGCTAAGTTCTTTTTTGTGAATAATGAGACGTGTAGCCTTTCTAGATTGAACTTTCTTATAGTCTAGCAGGGTGAGCACTTCTCATGCAAGAGTGTGACATTTCCATGTGTGAGAATTATGGGGGGGGGGAGGATATGAAAATTCTTTGCAAGTCATGCAGTCTGAGGTTGTGATCAGAAAAGGACTTGATTCAGTACCTGTCTAGAAACGTTCTTTGAATCTGAGTTCTAGGCAGCTGAATCAGGAGTCAAGAGAAATAAGATAGAAAACTAGATTATTTTCCTTCTTCTTTCCTCCTGCTAGGAACACATTGCAAAGAAGTCTCTCCATTGATAAATACTCATTAACTGTTTATTAAGTCTACTAACTTAAGATTTCACTTTTATTAATTGCCATGAGCCTTCCTATTAATTTTGTACCTTAGGACTTGTACACAACCAATTAGTATAGGAACGATTATATGGGTGCTAAATAGGTACAGATTTCTCATTTAAAAATCATGAAACATGGCTCGGCACCCGTAGCTCAGTGGTTAGGGTGCCGGCCACATACACTGGGGCTGGAGGATTCAGACCTGGTCCAGGCCTGCTAAAAACAACAGTGACAACTGCAACCAAAAAATATGTGGGCATTGTGGCCAGTGCCTGTAGTCCCAGCTACTTGGGAGGCTGAGGCAAGAGAATCACTTAAGCCCAAGAGTTTGAGGTTGCTGTGAGCTGTAACGTTATAGCACTCTACCGAGGGTGACATAGTGAGACTCTGTCCCCAAAAAAAAAAAAAGATGATGAAACATAACTAACTTCCATTTTTATGAATATTTATTTAGAAACATTAACTTGGCTCGGTGTCTGTGCTCAGTGGTTAGGGCACCATCCACATACACTGGGGCTGGCTGGTTTGAACACAGCCTGGGCCTGCTAAGCAACAATGATTATTGCAACAACCACAATAAAAAAAAAAAAAAAAACAGCTAGGTGTTGTGACAGGTGCCTGTAGTCCCAGCTACTTGGGAGGCTGAGGCAAGAGAATCACGTAAGCCCAAGAGTTGGAGGTTGCTGTGAGCTGTGATGCCACGGCACTCTACTAAGGGTGACATAGTGAGACTCTATCTCAATTTTAAAAAAAGACAGATTAACTTGAAATACCTAGCTTTCTCAGCATGTGGCAGTGTCACATGTCACATCTGACCCACTTGTCAGGGCCCAGGACTGGCCAGGTTCAGGCCGGCTTAACTAGGTTCCTGACGCGGACCGCTATGTTACCTTGCTCAGGTAGAGTTTGTCTTAGGTGCCTAAGGGCCATCTACTTTAGCTGGAGAGAGAGAGAGTGTGTGTCTTAGAGTAAAGCAGTCTTCTTAGTCTTTGGCAGAGCTGGTAATCTTCAGCAGAGACACGCCATGCTGGCGTTCTGCAGGCAGGAGAGGAGACAGAGTCAGAGTAAGCGGATCCGTGCTAGAATGCGCATGCTCCTTGACTGCCTTCTGCTCCAGCCTAACATAAGGCTGATCTCGTGCCTCTCAACACCACAGATGTAGAGACTGCCAATTCACCACTGCTCTCATCTCGCGAGCTCTCATGCTTGTTAGGGGAGCTAAATCCCTCTCTATGCCCTTTCTACCCAGGTGTTCCATAATTGAGCTATACAGGTATTTCTTATAACTCTCACTCCTAGTCATAGGCTATATGAGCTGCAACATGGCAATAAAAAGGTTTAGTGATTTATAGGTTTTCCTTTATAAACATATTACCTGTACCTAAATGTTATTTGACAAATGTCTTTACAACTTAGGTATTCATTAGTCCCATACTCCCTGAATATGTCACCTGTTCATCAGGCTGACTAAGGATACAGTTGGATGAGAAGAGATGGAATATCTTTGGCTAATCCTTACTCAGAGCAATGGTGCCTAAAAAACTATTTATCAGGGGAAAAAAATCGTCCTTGGCGTGTGTTTGCAAGAAATATTCAGCTGGTAGGATCTGTTGCCTTAATGCTGACTGGTAGTAGCTTATTCTGGGATCCTCTGTCAGCCCCTGCTTGATCACCCTCCCTTCTTCCACCTGCTAGAATGTCACTAGCACATTTAGAACAGCAAGGCCTGGGAGGAGGGAATCCCAATCTCTGGCAGAGCCAAGAGCGACCCTAGCAACCTTGTTATCCCAACTCAGTTTAAAACTGTTTCTCTGTGACCCTTACTGGTATCAGTTTGGGCTGCTGTCTCCTTGGCACAAATCAAAACTACCCATGAATGTCCAAGTGCCATACTTGTTGCAGAGTCCAGAGTTCATACTGATAAGGCTGCCACAATATAAATTCAGTTCTTCCCTACCAGCCACATTCCATCCTGCCTCTGATTATCCCACCACTGTTGTAATGCTCTATCTGGCAGAGAGAATGAGAAAGGTAAGATTAAATAAGCTTCCTCTTTCAGGCACTCCTGTCACAGCTTTCCAGCTAGCCTCTCCCACACTGCACCTAGCCTCCTCGCCCTGCCAGAAGTTTCTCAGTTTATGATAGAGCTAAGCTGGCCAACCACATTGGTGAATGACTGTTAGTCATGGTGCTTCACTCCACGCAGATTAGTAGTAACAACTGTGACCGAACTTAGCATCTGTTGTAATTAAGTGGTATTTTATGAACACAGCCCTGGGCTATGACTGACAGAATGCTAAATACTATGCCTGCATTTTTTCCATTAAGATTACACTAAGTTGGCTCGGCGCCTGTGGCTCAACGGGCTAAGGCGCCAGCCACGTACACCCCAGCTGACGGGTTCGAATCCCAGCCCGGGCCTGCCAAACAATAATGATGAATGCAACCAAAAAATGGCCGGGCATTGTGGCGGGTGCCTGTGGTCCCAGTTACTTGGGAGGCGGAGGCAGGAGACTCGCTTGAGCCAGGAATTGGAGGTTGCTGTGAGCTGTGATGCCACAGCACTCTACCCAGGGTGACAGCTTGAGGCTCTGTCTCCAAAAAAAAAAAAAAAAAAAGATTACACTAAGTGCCATTTCTTCTAGACTGATCTTTTAAACTATTATCCCATAAAAGGCATATGGTATTTATTAAGTTTCTGAACTTTTCTAGAACTTTAATGACTTGTATTGTACTAAACTATATGTCAGCATTATTAATGTTTTATCACTTGCTTTCAATAAAATTGTCATTCTCTCCCCAACTCTAGGTACGGAACAGGATGTTTCTTACTGTGTAACACAGGCCGTAAGGTTAGTTTTCTTGAAAGATTAATGAAAGTCTTTAATTTCATATAAATAATGCTGTAGAATAATTTGCTATTAAGTTACTTTTTAGTCTTCAACGTTTAATCTTTATGAGGGTTTAATTTAGAACTCCATAAAAATTTGAATTGTTCTAGTAAGAACCATTTTAGGTTCTTTGAATTTTGTATGTATGTATTTAATTGTGTTGTTGAGAAATTTGTACTGGGACTTTGTTAATGTACATCTAATTTGGAATAAGGAATAAATTTTGTGCAGCTTAAAAGGGCTCTTAATTCTGATCATTTTGACTGCTAAGATTTGTTTTTTAAATTGGTTTGAATTATTTTGTGCCTGTGTCATTGTAGTTTTAAAAAATATTTCCATGGTTTCTTTTCATTTTCTCCACCTCTGAAATCTTTTTTTCTTTCCTACAGTGTGTATTTTCTGAGCATGGCCTTCTCACCACAGTGGCTTACAAACTTGGCAGAGACAAGCCGGTATTTTATGCTTTGGAAGTAAGTTCTTTTCCATCAATATGGATAATATGAAAAACATTCAAAGCTAATGAAAATTATAGTGTTTTATAACATCTTTTCTGGTAAATCTTAATATAGAGGACTCAAAATATTCCGTATTGTTCTTGGCACTTGATTGCGTGCAATGAACCTGGGACTGAGCTGGGAACCAGGACTCCCAGGAGACCTTGATTATAGTGGTTCCTCCATTCTTATACCAATTAATTGTTTCACCTTGGGCCTAGTACTTGACCACTCTGCAGTATAAGGCTTTTTATCTTTATAAAGTTTAATGAAGGATAGACTTGCTCTCTAACATTTCTTTTATCTTGAAAATTCTGTGCTTTTTTTTTTTTTTTTAACTAAAATGCTCCTGTGTTCCAAGGGGGCCATAAGTGCAAAAAGACAGAACAATTGTCTTCACTTGTCTCCCCATAAAAATAAATTTTATTTACATTTTGTTATGGAAAAGAAAGTGAGGAGATTTATGCAATTTATCACAGGAAGAATTTGTTTCAAACATGTTTGTAGGAATGTGTCACTCTAAGTTTAGGATGTGGTAAGTTGGTTTTAGGAACAAAAGAAACAATTTATAAAATCCAAGAATTAGAGCTCTTTTTTGTCAAAGCAGATACATTTGTTATGATTAGTTTTGAAATGGCTGCTTTGTAATGTACGAGTGTATAACAGATTCGAAAACTTACTAAGGCTCATTTTCTGGAGTACCTGACAATAATGTGATTACAAGTTTGAGAGTTCTAGTTATAATTAAAGTATTTATTGGTTATCATGCTTAGAGCATGAAGAATAATGCCCCACCCATAAACACTGTAATCGCTCTCTTCCTCCAGCCCCCTTTTCTATGACTAGAAGCATTTATGAAAACATGTTCTATGTACTAAAAGTATCTTAATACTTCTTAGAACTTAACATCCTACAAGCCTATCCCTGCCCCTCTTATTTTCATCCTATGGAGAATGCTTAATAACACTAGGCACATAGGATAATATACACTTAATAAGTGTTACCTATAATAATAATGAGAAGAATTAATAATAAGAGGCTTTCTTTTTTCCTTACCCAGCAAACAATTACTAGTTTAGAATTATACGTGCTTTAGACCTGGAAAGGGCCTCAGGTATAGGGTTCACCTGGTCTCAACTTCCCTCCCAAAATTAAAAGCCTTCTCTTATCTCCTTTACTGATAGCCTTCCAATTTCTGTTTGAAGATAGCATCCAAAACTACTTCGTAAGAACACCTCTAGTATTGGACCTAAATTAGATGTTAAAAACATTCAAACACTGGAAGACAGTTATATCAGTTTTTCTGTGTCTTCCTCCTCCAGGGTAAACTGACCCAGTGCCCTGATCTCACATGGTTTCTAGATATGTTAAATAAATCTAAACTCCCTTTGTTAAGTGCATTGCAAAATTCATCATCGTCTTCCAGAATGGAATATAATATTCTTTTTTTTTTAAGACAGTTTCACTATGTCACCCTCGGTAGAGTGCCATGGCGTCACAGCTCACAGTAACCTCAAACTCTTGGGCTTAAGCCATTCTCTTACCTCAGCCTCCCAAGTAGCTGGGACTAGAGGCACCCGCACAACGCCCAGCTATTTTTTGGTTGTAGTTGTCATTGTTGTTTAGCAGGCCCAGGCTGGATTCGAACCCGCCCACTCCGGTGTATGTGGCTGGCGCCCTAGCTGCTGAGCTATAGGCGCCAAGTGTGGAATATAATATTCTACATGTAATCTGATGTGTACTCAATCAAGTGTGATCTGTGCCTCTCGTACCATAAGCACTCCTTCTGCTACTCTAACCTGAGAGTTCATTAATTTAGACTAATAACCTCTTCATATTATTGGCCCTGGAAATGTATGTTACAAAACCTAGCTCTTGGCTCAGTGCCTGTGGCTCAACGCGCTAAGGCACCAGCCATGTACACCTAAGCTGGCAGGTTTGAATCCAGCCAGGGCCCACCAAACAATGACGGCTGCAACCAAAAAAATGGCCGGGCGTTGTGGTGGGCGCCTGTAGTCCCAGCTACTTGGGAGGCGGAGGCAAGAGACTCACTTGAGCCCAGGAGTTGGAGGTTTCTGTGAGCTGTGCTGCCATGGCACTCTACCCAGGGTGACAGCTTGAGGCTCTGTCTCAAAAAAAAAAAAAAAAAAAAAAAAAAACCTAGCTCTTTTTCAGATGAATCATTGTCAAACCAAGTACACTCCATTCTGCGTTTGTGCAGGAGACTTTTTTGTTAATCTAAATTCAAGTCTTTGTTTCTTCCCTTGTTTAATTTCATGATAGTGATTTTAAGCTATTCTTATGTAGCCTGAATTTTTTTTCACTCTTTATTACTCTTCCAGATTTGTCTTATCTGGAGATTTAGCAAGCATATGCTTTATGATTTTGTTCAATTAATAGAATTTTAAAGCTGAGAGAGGAACATTAGATCATATGACAACATATTTAGTAACACTCTCCTATCCCCTCATTTTACACATGAGGATTCTGAAATGAGAGAAATGCAATTAGAGTCACTTGGCCTAGGTAACTTTTGACAACAGTGAGTAGCAGATCCAGGTTATTGGATATCAAAGCCTTGATGCCCAGGCCATCCACGGTACCACTTTCCTTCTAAGTCTAGAAATTCATTGCTGTAGTCTCCCAAGTCCAGTGTTGTTTTCACTGCATCTGGAACATTTCCCTTCCTTTGTCTTAGCAGCAACAACAGCAACACACATATACACAAATACATTAATGTAGTAACAGTGCAAGTAGTTTTTTTCTTTTTTATTGTTTTAATTCTTTTCTTTATTTTTTGCAATTAACAAACATTTTAAAAACATTTTAAAAAGTTAAACTAAAAACAGAGGGTGGGGGATAATACTAGACTGGTAAAACTTCGCAGTAAATTCCTGCTAATTCCACTTGGTCATACTAATTTCTATTTTAAGTGCTTACACAGTGTATATTTAATAATGTTGTCTTTAGGCTCAGCGCCTGTAGCTCAGTGGGTAGGGCACCAGCCACATACACCACAGGTGGCAGGTTTGAACCCAGCCCAGGCCCGCCAAACAACAATGACAACTACAACCAAAAAATAGCCGAGTCTTGTGGTGGGCACCTGTAGTCCCAGCTACTTGGGAGGCTGAGGCAAGAGAATCACTGAAGCCCAAAAAATGTTGGAGGTTGCTGTGAGCTGTGACGCCATGGCACTCTACCCTAGGCGATATAGTGAGACTCTGTCTCAAATAGAAAAAAAGTTGTCTTTAATTTGACAAATCATTATTAAGCTTAGAAGTCAGAGGTTTTAAACTTTTACTTTCTACCCTCTTTAAAACCTGAAACTATAGCTAACTCGTCTTTAGCCTTTTTGTCATTATTTTCTCTCTGCTGATTTGAAAACAAGAAAATGCATTTCTATTCTTTTTTATTTTCGTGATTTTAAGTCTTTTGTGGGTATCATTAAATTTTTAAGATATTATTAACTATGTACATATATATAACTTTTTTTTTTTTTGAAAGAGTCTCACTCTGTCATCCCAGGTAGAATGCTGTAGCATCACAGCTCACGGCAACCTCAACCTCTTGGGCTTAAACAATTCTCTTGCCTCAGCCTCCCAAGTAGCTGGGACTACAGGCACCTGCCACAATGCCAGGCTATTTTTTTTTTGCACTTTTGGCCGGAGCCGGTCTTGAACCTGCCACCCCCCGTATATGGGGCCGGTGCCCTACTCCTTGAGTCCCAGGCACCATTATTTTTAGAGACCAGGTCTTGCTCTATGCTCAGGCTGGTCTCAAAGTTGGGAGCTCAGGCACCCGCCTCGGCCTTTCAGAGTGCTGAGCCATCATGCCTCATCACCCTGTTAGCCATTTTTGATGCTAATGAGACCTCTGCTGTCAGTCTAAATGTGGTACCTTTGTAGATAATCTGGGTTATTGTCTGTAAGTATTTAACATTATCTCTTTATCATTGATGCTCTATAGTTTTGCTATAATGTGCCTGGGTTTGGATTTATTTTTATTTATCCTGTTAGGTACTTGGATCCAAGTCTGTCTTCAGATCTGCAAAATTCTCAGCAATTATCTCTTCAAATATTGCTCCTCTACCATTACCTCCATCCTCTTCTGGAATTGCTATTGGATGAATATTGGAACCTTTCAACCCATCCTCCATGTCTCTTAACTGCCCTTTTAGATCTTTTTAAAATCTCTTTGTTTCTCTGTGCTGCATCCCTGGTGAGTTTCTCAGTATCTACCTTCCATTTCCAAACTCTCTCTTTAAAACAAAGATAACATAACATAAAAAGACTTTTCTTGAATTGTGAAATATATGACACATATAGAAAAATACATTAAACATCAATGTTCAACTTGATGAATTATTATAAAAAGAAGCCCCTCGTGACTTGTACCCAGGTCAGGAACCGCTCTGTGCCCCAGCCAATGAAACCTCCTCCCTTGCTGAAATAAACACCAGTGTAATTTTTAGCATAAGCACTTCCTTTTCTGTATAGCTCTAACACTTAAATGTGCAACCTTAAACACCAGAGTTTAATCTTGCATGTTCTTAATATTTTATATTAAAATACAAAATAGAAAGAGAGCACATGCATGCATGTCTGAGTCACACTATATATTCCTTGATCTGGCCTCTTTCACTCAACATTTTGTTTGTGAGATTCATCCATCCACTTAGATATAGCTGTTTCTCATCCCTTCTCATTGCCATATGAGATCACCACGTTTTAGTATTTTTTTTAACTTGATGACATTCAAGTTGTTTTCAGTATTTGGCTGTTATGAAAAATGCTACTATGAACATTTTCGTATGTGTCTCTTGATGTAAATGTGTACACCTTTTCTGTAGGAGTAAAATTTCCAGGCCATAAATTGTGTGTATCTTCACTCTTGAGAAGATAATGCAAATTGTTTTTCACAGTTGATATTCCCACCAGCAGTGTATGAGAACACTAATTTAATCATCAGCTGTCTAGACTAGAGTTTATCCCATCTATTACATTTTTATTTCATTCAATATTTTCATTTCTGGGATTTTATTCAGTTATTTTTTGCATCCACCCGATTGTTTTATTTCTTTTTTCTTTCAATTCACAGTTTCATAGCAGTTTATTTGTTTTTAATGGAAGTAATGCCTTAACTTATCTCTTTAAATACATTCAGCATGCTTATTTTAAAGTCTTTTTCAGAGTGGAATGAATTCTGTTCCAGCTATTAAGTTTCCTAATAGTAGATTTCTTTAAGCAGTTTAGAATTTTCACTTCCAGCCTCATCTTTAGTTATGCTGTAACCTTAGTCAGCAAGTAGATGGTCGTTTGTTTTTCCAGCATCTCTGCACGCATAGGAGAGTACCACCTACCCCCTGGCTTCAAGCACTGAGCCCAATTCGGTTCCCTGTCTTGCACAAAGCATTTTGGCCCCCATTCTTCTGGAAGAACAAGTTCCCAGCCACCACTCCTACTCCCTGACACATACAGAAAAATAAATCAGAATCCGTAACGCTTGTGGCTTTAGTCCCCCTTGGTTATCCATTTCCATTTCTGTCCCCTCGGATACTATTTTGTATTTGAGTCAGCGTGTGTTGTTTTAATCTTCTCTCTTTTTATTTGATCTATTATACTCTGTGTTTAGAACAAAAGGGATATTAGAAGTACAAACTCACTATCTCTGTTGATGTAGACATCCACATCTTCTTTTTCATGGCCAAGATAATTTTCCCCCATTCCCACGCTCCTGGCAGGTAAGACTAGGCCTGGTATTTTAACGTCTCTGAATTCTCAATTTCATTATACATAAAAAGAAGTGAGAGCACATGATCCTTAACATTGTTCTATGACTTCAACTCATATGAAACTGCTTAGATTTGTCTCAGCCTTTAGAGTTAGAAAATGCTTCTCAGTGTTGGGAGAGACTAGTGCACAGTTCGAGCAGTTAAGTGCTTCTACCTCCTCTCCATTGTCTTGTTAGTAATGCACGATCTTCCCAAAGCCATACCTCTCCCTCTCTTTGTTCTTCTTCTTTTTCTAAGTACTGTTTCACAAAGTAAAAAATCCTCTGGGGAGCCTGTAATGTGAGTATGAACTTGAGTTTCCTTAGGATTTGAGACTTCCATGTTCTGTGTTCTGTCACTGGGTTATAGGTTTCCTGGGGTCATGATACTTATCCGTCTTGTTTACCACTCTATCCCAGCAGGCTGGCAGATGACAGACATTCCATGAACAATGTTTGAATGATGACTCCTATGTTATGCCATTTTTTAAAATTTTTTATTTCATTTCAGCATTTTTTTCTTTTTAAATATAAGCTTCAAATAGGGTTCCCTATATCGCCCCATTCGTTTCTTTAAATGTTGCTTCCTCCATGTCTTCCTTAGTATGATTTATGATTATGTTAAGATTTCCTTTTTTGAGTTTTTTTCATCCATCTTGAGCTAGATACTGCATTTTAGGTGTAATCCTATATACTAGATGTCTGTTGCAGTATAACAATAGTATCGCAAATTGACGTGGCTTAAAACAACACCTATTTATTATCTCTCAGTTTCCTTGGGTCTGGAGTCCAGGCAGAGCTTAGCTGGGTATTCTGCTCAGAGTCTTACAAAAGCTGCAGTCAAGATGTTAGCTGAAGCTGTGGTCTTGTCTGGAGTTTAACTTGCTTCCAAAGAATTCAATTCCTTGTGGTTGTGGGACTGAGGGCTTCAATTTCTTACGGTCAGACAGTGACCACTCTCAGCTCTTAGCGGCCACTTGCAGTTCCTTGCCACATGTGGGCCCCCAATATGACCCTCGGCTTGCTTAAAGTTAGCAATGGAGGGAGAATGTCCCATAAGACAGGTACAATGATCTTATGTAACATAATCACATATAAATCATCCCCTACATTCTGTCACTTTTGATGCGTATTATCGGTTAGAAGAAAATCACAGGTCTCACCATACTCAAAGGGAGGAGATTATGCAAAAGTATGAACACCAGGAGGTGGGGATTACAGGAGCCACCTTAAATTAAAAGTCTGTCGGTCAGCTTACAAACTTGGTTTATGGGCTTTTTTTTTTTTTGCAGTTTTGGTTGGAGCCAGGCTTGAACCCGCCACCTCTGGTATATGGGGCTGGCACCTTGCTCCTTGAGCCACAGGCGCCACCTGGTTTATGGACTTTTATAATATACTTTCTGGAAAAGTGTACCTCTGAACAATAAACACTTTTAATTTTAATTCTCTTATTCCTAAAGTATTAATGAAGTATATTACATTTCAAAAATTATGTGGCCCCAACTCAACTCTGTGTCCCCTTTTTCTACTCAGTTAAAAATTGAGTTTGACTTTGCATTTGTAATGTAACACATACAAATTAACTATAGGATAAGTTATATATGTAGAGATACATGGTACTATAGAATATACCAAACTATATTTACTAAGCCTAATAGATGATTTTAAGCAATATAAGGATAATCTTAATTTTAAACATGACTTTGCATCATACTCACCATTTTTAACCCTAACTGCCTTGTAAGATACAACTCCACTGTCTCATGAACTATCCTGTTTTATATTTTCACCGTTTCACCGTGGTAGTCATGTCAAGGGGGTTTTAAGGAAGAGTGTATTTGTCTGCTATGACATTATATCAGATCTACTTGATTATTCTTAATTCAATCTTCCTGTGGCCTTTTACTTTCTAGACTATATGTCCAGTTTTTTAATAATTTATTTCTCTTGTCCTATTACCATTTAATTTATTCTTCTTTATACCATCTCATGTCCATTGCATCTTCCTTAGAGTGGAAGGGCTGATCCATATTTGTAGATGATGCATTAAAACATCAGAACTTTATATTTAGGATGTAATTTATAGGAACTTAACAAGTAGTCGCCTTCTATCTATCATTTTAGGTTTCTGTTCCTGTATTCTTTTCCTGTCCAGCTTTAAAGCATTATACCATCTAATATTTTATCTCTTGCCTCTGAATTCAGAAGACTACATGTCTTTTTTGAATTTGGAGGTTTCTCTCATTTTAATTAATTTCTTTATGCATTATATGTGATGCCAAAATTATATATTTCTTGCAGAGAAGTGTTTTTTTGGTTTTTGGGATTTTTTTTGAGTTCTCACTATGTCGCCCTGGGTAGAGTGCTGTGTGATATCACAGCTCACAGCAACCTCCAACTCTTACGCTTAAGCAATTCTCTTGCCTCTGCCTCCCAAGTAGCTGGGACTACAGGTGCCCGCCACAACACCCAGCTATTTTTTGGTTGCAGTTGTTGTTGTTGTTTAGCTGGTCTGGGCCAGGTTCTAACCCACCAGCCTGGGTATATGGGGCTGGCACTCTACCCACTGAGCTACAGGTACCGCCAGAAAAGTGTTTTTAGTTTCCTTTTGCTTTAGTATATTAGATTTATTTCTTTAATCACAACCAAACACTCTGGTACAGTCCTGATGACAAAATTGAAAATAATTTTCTCTGGAGCCTTGACTGTGGCTCTGTAGTTAGAGTATTAAGGAAAATTAAGGTTTGAGAGTTAGCATTATTTAGTATAAATATATAAATATATATACTAAATAATGCTAATTCTCAAACCTTAATTTTCCTTCACTAAAACCAGATTGCTTCCTCTTAAAAATACAGTCTACACATGTAGCATCCTGCCCTTTTCAATGAAATGAGGTATATCAGCATTTGTTTTCCCAAAGTATAAAGTCACACTTATGGCTGATAACTGTAAAATCACTCTACTAGACTTCTAGCACAGTGTCTTCTTAAAATTCATAGTTTAGCTCTACTCACCCAAAACTGTTGAAAATAAATGTATCTCTTGGTTAAATGCCATTTAGAGACAGTGTCTTCTGAGTGTGTAAGAGGAAACATCTGTGTTTTCCAATTAGGTCTAGAACTGTGCTACACAGTAGGGTCTGCACTAGCCAAGTGCAGCCATCAAGCACTGGAAATGTGGAGTCTGAAATGTGCTATCAGAGGAAAATATATACAGATTTTTGAAACTTAGTGCAAAATACTCAATAATTTTAATATTGTTATATATATATATGTATATATATATATATATATATACACACACATACACACACACACATATATATATATACTTTTTTTTTTGAGGCAGAGTCTCACTACGTCACCTTGTGTAGAGTGCGGTTGCGTCACAGCTCACAGCAACCTCAAACTCTTGGGCTTAAGCGATTCTCTTGCCTCAGTCTCTTAAGTCGCTGGGGCTACAGGTGCCCGCCACAACACTCGGCTATTTTTTTTTGTTGTTTCAGTTGTCGTTGTTTAGCTGGCGACCAGGTTTGAACCTGCCAGCCTCAGTGCATGTGGCCAGCACCATAACCACTGTGCTACAGGCACTGAGCCATGATTATAGTTGAGATAATATTTTTAATATATTGGGTTAAATAAAATATAACTAACTTTACCTGTTTCTTTTTACTTTTTTTGGAAACAGAGTCTTACTCTGTCACCTCAGGGTAGAGTGCTGCCGTGTCACAGCTCACAGCAACCTTAAACTCTTAGGCACAAGCAATCCTCTTGCCTCAGCCTCCTGAGTAGCTGGGACTACAGGCACCTGCCACAATGCCCAACTATTTTTAGAAATGGGGTCTCACTCTTGCCCAGGCTGGTCTCGAACTCCTGAGCTCAGGCAATCCACCACTCATGGACCTCTTTTTACTTTTTTTTTTTGCAGTTTTTGGTCAGGGCTGGGTTTGAACCTGCCACCTCCGGCATATGGGGCCAGGTCCCTACTCCTTTGAGCCACAGGCGCCACCCCCTCTTTTTACTTTTTTAACATAGCAAAACTTTAAATTGCATACAGGGCTTACATTATACTTCTACTGGAAGCGCTGGTTTAGAAATTTATACAGTCACTAGTGTTTGGCAGCAACTGTCTCAGAATTGTTTGTTTCCAGAGGAAATTTGAGAGTAAAGTTCTTCAGTCTCTCTAAACCAAAAACTTATTTACTTTTCCTGAAACTAAGCACCTAAATATGTACACATATCAAAGTTAGGAAGTGTATTAAGAATTTCTTTTTTTTATGGGTGGCACCTGTGGCTCAAAGGAGTAGGGCGCCAGCCCCATATGCCAGAGGTGGCCGGTTCAAACCCAGCCCCGGGCAAAAACTCTTTTTTTTTTTTTTGCAGTTTGACTGGAGCCAATTTCGAACCCACCATCCTTGGTAGATGGGGCTGGTTCCCTACTCACTGAGCCACAGGAGCCACCCAAGAATTTCTTTTGGGGGGTGGCGCCCATAGCTCAGAGGGCAGGGTGCCAGGCACATACACTGAGGCTGACAGGTTTGAACTCGGCCTGGGTCAGCTAAAACAACAATAACAACTGCAACAAAAAAAAATAGCCAGGTGTTGTGGCCGGCACCTGTAGTCTCAGCTACATGAGAGGCTGAAGCAGGAGAATCACTTAAGCCCAAGAGTTTAAGGTTGCTGTGAGCTGTGATGCCATGGCACTCTACCCATTGCGACAGCTTAAGACTCTGTCTCAAAAAAAGAAAAGAATTTCTTTGGGGGGTGCTGGAGAAGTAAGATAGGTTGTAGTCCATTGTAAAGGACTATTTTATTTGTTGTTTTTGTAAAAGCCTTGTTATATTTGCACAGCTATGTCAAATCTGTTCCTCAAATATTTTTTGTAGTTAAAAAGCCACTGTCTAAATAGAACACTTGTGGCATGCTGTAGCTTTTCAGCAACATATAGTAACTTCTTTCCATAGAAGTCACTGTGAATGGTGGCATGTATCCAGCATATTCATTCCATCCATTGTTTATGTCCTGACAACTAACAGCAAGAAGACGTGACCATTTGGGTTTTGTTTTTTTGTTTGTTTGTTTATTTGTTTGTTTAAGACTTGACCATTTGTAATTCAGTTAGTAGAACTGGAGATAGATTCTTATATTTAATATCACCTGACTTGTGGTTTGGGGTGACTCAGAGGAAGTAATTTACATTAATAATACAGAGAAATAAAACATCAGAGCCAAAAAAAATTTCCTAATGGTTTATGCTGATACTATTTTTGTTCTTGGGGTCTTTTTATAATAGCTTCATTGAGAGCTGGGCATTGTCGCAGGCGCCTGTAGAGGTTGCTGTGATCTGTGACGCCACAGCACTCTACCAAGGGTGACATAGTGAGACTCTGTCTCAAAAAAAAAACTATATCTCTTCATTGAGATATAGTTCATATATTATACAATTTACCCTTTTGAAGTATACAGTTCAATGATTTGTAGGATATTACATTAACAGATTTTTACAGCCATCACCACATTCTAACTTTAGAACATTATCGTCACCCCAAAGAAAAAGTCCATAACCTTCCCCTGCCAGCCCTAGGCAGCCACTAATCTACTTTCTATGGCTATGGATTCACCTGTTCTAGCTATTTCATATAAATGGAACCATATAATGTATGGTCTTTGTGACTGGCTTCTTTCACTTTGCATAACAGTTTCAACAATTAGCCATGTTGTAGCATGTATTATACACCATTCCTTTTCATGGCCAAATAATATTCCATTGTGTGAACATAACCTATTTTATCCATTCATTGATCTACAGAATATGACTGATAATTTTTTCTGACTGATACTTTTTCAACCATTAAAAATTAATGAAGTTAATATTTACATTTAGTAAGAGCCTTCCCATATGTTCTCATATTGAGCCTCAGAGAATTTTGTTTGTGTAAGTATAATTATAGTCTCCATCATTATAGATGAAGAAATAGAGGCTCAGAAAGCCTAAGTAAGTTTCCTGAAATCAAATAGCAATTAAGTACTAGAACTTAGACTCAAACCCAGTTTATCTGACTCTGAAACACATTTGCAATGCCCTGTGCAATCCCTTGGTGATTTTGTTTTAAAGCAAAATTACTTAATAGCTAGAGTTTTTTGCTGACTTTTTCTTTGTTTGATTTACTATACTATTAGATATGGGATATAGACTTTAAAAAACTTTTAATGTGGCCTCCCCCAACAAATTTGTGGATAAGCTGGGTGTGCATTTTAGGTGTTAATATACCCCAGTAACTTTAGCAACAGATAGAAAAATTGTATAAGAAGCAATGAGCTCAAATGATCAATGTCCACCTATGGGGACAGGTCCGAGGGTGTGTTGGAGGACTCACCTCTTTTATCTATCCCATGAAAAACTTTTATTAGTGACCTAGGTAAAGCTATGTTTATATTAGAAGGTCTATCATATTTGTAGGAGTCCCAAAATTGAAATTAATTGAATTTTATTTGTCTGGTTATGTCATACACAGAGAATATGCATGATAAAATCCTCTAGTAGTGGTAACATATATTCTATCTTGGATTCCTTTTCTTCCTTTAGGGTTCTGTAGCTATAGCTGGTGCTGTTATTCGCTGGCTAAGAGACAATCTTGGAATTATAAAGACCTCAGATGAAATTGGTGAGTATGCTCTAACAAAGGTTTAGGAAATCTGAGGAATGAAACATTTCAGTATTTTATCCTTGCAATCTATAAATACTTATTCTTTGCCCTGAATGTGATCCATATATTACATGGATCCCTATTATGAGTTTGACTTATGTAGAGAAGACTATTTCATGAAGATTTATAAAACAATGAATTGACATAATTAGTGGTGGTTATTAATAAACTGGCAAGGTAGGACATGAAAATTACCCAAGTGTAAAATTGAAATTTTGGAATTTGCCAGAATCTGCAGGTAAATTGCTCTAGTTAAATTTATCTGATAGAAAGAGCTTTAAGTCCTAGATTAGAGTGAGCATTAAAACTCTGATACCTTTAATTTAAGTATTAATATGGCTATTTTCAGTCTATGGATAATTAGTTTGAACTTAACTACTCACTCTTTTATCCACTTGTTTAACTTTACTGGAAGGTAAGACAATCAGACATACGTTTCTGATTTGGGACACACTAGAGACCACTTTTTCATCTTCTAGTCAGCAACCATAGCAATGAGAGAAATGGGCTCAGCGCCCGTAGTTCAGTGGTTAGGGCGCCGGCCACCTACACCAGGGCTGGCGAGTTCGAACCCAGCCTGAGCCTGCTAAACGACAATAACAACTACAACAACAAAATAGCCAGGCGTTGTGGCCGGCACCTATAGTCACAGCTACTCGGGAGACTGAGGCAAGAGAATCACTTAAGCCCAAGAGTTGGAGGTTGGCTGTGAGCTGTGACACCATGGCACTGTACCGAGGGTGACAAAATGAGACTCTGTCTCAAAAAAAAAAGAAAAAGAAAATAAGAGAAATGACATAAAATACCTAAAGAATTAAATCCAGTTTCTTTATTTTTTGAGCTAGGTTATATTTTAGTGGGCGTGTTTAATGTGGGAAAACTTGTTTTTGTTGTCCCTGGCATAATACTATAATTAGTAACATTTTGCTCTACCAATGAAATCAGAAACTAAAATCCCTGTCCTAATTTTAAAATAGGTATGTTTATTTAGTAAAATAGAATATTAGTATGACTTTTGTTTTTCCTTTTTTTTTTATGTTAGAAAAACTTGCTAAAGAAGTAGGTACTTCTTATGGCTGCTACTTTGTCCCAGCATTTTCAGGATTGTATGCACCTTATTGGGAGCCCAGTGCAAGAGGGTGAGTATTGAAAATTCCGTGTTTCTTGAGGTCTTGATTTATTTACTAAAGTAGTTAATAATGAATTCATTTCTTATGCTTTTGAAATAATGAATTCATTTCTTATGTATTTGCAAATGATTTGAAAGTGTTGAGAAAACTTCTCCTAATATAATTTCAGAACGTTTAAGTTCCAAGAAGTTATGAATCAGCTGACAATAAGCCCTGCCATATCCATTTTCATGTTAGTGCTTGTATCTTTTATCTTTAAGGTATCTGTAAGTTGCATAACAAAGGGGCATCATCTAAATCAGTGGTTCTCAACCTTCCTAATGTCGTGACCCTTTACTACAGTTCCTGTGGGTCGTGACCCACAAGTTGAGAACCGCTGATCTAAGTGAATATCGAGTGCTGCTTTGGTTTTATGTGGGTGTCATTTATACAGATGGATTGTGAACTTTTTCATTTGTGAATATAGAATTGTGAACTATCAGGACTTTATGAGTTACTTAATGATTATGTCCAGTTTTCTTTTCCTAGACTTTTCTGTCTACCAAATTTCACCTTTCCATAATTTAAGATTGATGATTTGTTTATGCCACTCTAATCTGAAAATCTTTGTGTTTATTTTTAGGATAATCTGTGGACTTACTCAGTTCACCAATAAAAGTCATATTGCTTTTGCTGCATTAGAAGCTGTTTGTTTCCAAACCCGTGAGGTAATAAATATGGGCCTGTTTTCTTGTGGTTAGCTCACTTTTATCACTCTTAAACAAATTGTATATTAATGCCTAAAATGTATTAAATGCTGAAAATGTAGTTAATCAAATCGACCTGCCTAAACATGAATCTACTGTAAGTACTCTGCCCCCGCCTTCAGCTGTCATTAGCTTCTAAGTTCCTGTTCTCTGCCACACCCTGGGTGCAAAGAAAATGGCACAAACATAGGAATCAAGGTAGAAAAACAGGGTGTGAAATAGAGTTGTTTGGCTTTGCTGATGACCAAGGGATGCAGAGGTATAGGGAGAAAGAAGATGGCTGACACCAGATCAAGGAGGGGTTGGAAGACCAGAATAAGAAGTCTCAATTTTATTCAATAGACTATTAGAAGCTCTTTTTCCTCCCTATTTATTTTTAATTTATATATACTCATGGAGTACAAGTTCTCAGAAGCTCTTGAGATTTTTTTGAGTGAAGGATTACCATTTTTAGAGATATTATTGTAAACTAGTTTCATGTTAATTGTATTCGTTTATTTAAGATTTTGGAGGCCATGAATCGTGACTGTGGGATTCCACTCAGTCATTTGCAGGTAGATGGAGGAATGACCAGCAACAAAATTCTTATGCAGCTACAAGCAGATATTCTGTATATCCCAGTAGGTTAGTATGCCTTCATTCCTTTAAGCTGCCGGAGTAATGTTTCTTTCAGAAGAACTAGTTCTTTAGGCATGTGTAACTCAAAGATGTTGACGTAGCTCTCTCCCCTCAGTGAAGCCCTCGATGCCCGAAACCACTGCACTGGGCGCTGCCATGGCAGCAGGGGCAGCAGAAGGAGTCGGCGTTTGGAGTCTAGCACCCGAGGATCTGTCCGCTGTCACAATGGAGCGATTTGAACCTCAGATCAACGCTGAGGGTATTTTTAAAGAATGAAACTTTTAATGGTATACTGTGAAAAGTGCCTTAGTGTGAAGGAGTTTACCTTTCTACTTATTTATAAGAAGCAAAGTAAAATAGCAAATGTTACTGTTTTAGATTCAACTACTAAGCATATTGGGCTATACTGAGTAAGTGTGAGTGAAAGAAATATTTCCTTATTTTAAAAACTTCTAAAATCATTGTTTAAAAACCATTCACTTCTACTATTCATGGTTCTTTTGTAGAACAATACACTGCTACTGTCAATTATAGCTGGTTAGAATATCCTATTTAGACTCGGTGCCTATGGCTCAACGGGCTAAGGCGCCAGCCACGTACACCTGAGCTGGCGGGTTCGAATCCAGCCCGGGCCCGCCAAACGACAATGACGGCTGCAACCAAAACATGGCCGGGCGTTGTGGCAGGCGCCTGTAGTCCCAGCTACTTGGGAGGCAGAGGTAGGAGACTCGCTTGAGCCCAGGAATTGGAGGTTGCTGTGATGCCACAGCACTCTATCCAGGGTGACAGCTTGAGGCTCTGTCTCAAAAAAAAAAAAAAGAATATCGTATTTATTTTCTTCTTTATTTAGAGACAGAGACTCAGCTCGGTGCCCGTAGCACAGTGGTTACGGCGTCAGCCACATATACTGAGGGTGGCGGGTTCCAGCCTGGCCCGACCAGCTAAACAACAATGACAACTGCAACAAAAAATAGCCGGGTGTTGTGGCGGGCACCTGTAGTCCCAGCTACTTGGGAGGCTGAGGCAAGAGAATTACTTGAGCCCAAGAGTTTGAAGTTGCTATGAGCTGCGACACCACAGCACTCTACCGAGGGTGACATAGTGAGACTCTGTCTCAAAAAAAAAAAAGAAGAGAGAGAGACTCACTCTGTTGCCCACGCTAGAGTGCCATGACCATCAACCTAGCTCACAGCAACCTCAACTCCTCAGCTCAAGTGCTCCTCCTGCCTCAGCCTCCCGAGTAGCTGGGACAACAGCCACCTGCCACAATGCCCGGCTAATTTTTTTTCTCAGAACCACCCTGAGCTGGTTACTTACTAGAACTCCTGGGCTTAAAGGATCCTCCTGCCTCAGCCTCCTATAGTACTAAGATTATAGGTGTGAGCCACTGTGCCCAGACAGAATATCCTTTCTTAAAAGTGAGAAAGGAGATGTATCAGCCACCCATCCCTAATGTATATACCAGCACCTTTGGTGCAAATGGCCTGGATTTAGGACATGTTGATCTGGGCTGACAGATAGTCGATAACTTACAAGCATAGCAAGAGGTGCCTGATGAGGGCAATAACAAGTTAGGTAAATGAGCATTAAATATCTAATTCATTTTCCTAACAAGCTAAGCCATAAGCTCTGATAAACCCTTTACTGAAATATAGTAATAAACTTTTTTTTTTTTTTTTTTGAGCAGAATCTCACTATGTCGCCTTTGGTAGAGTGCCATGGTGTCACAGCTCACAGCAACCTCAGACTCGGGCTTAAGTGATTCTCTTGCCTCAGCCTCCCAAGTAGCGGGGACTACAGGTGCCCACAACAATGCCTGGCTATTTTTTGGTTGTAGTTGTCATTGTTGTTCAGCAGGCCCGGGATGGATTCGAACCTGCCAGCTCCGGTGTATGTAGTTAGCACCCTAGCCGCTTGAGCCACAGGCGCCGAGCCCATTAATACACTTAAATTGAAATAAATGTGAATAGAAAAATAAGGTATTATATTGTTAAATTTGGTTTTATAATTTTTTAGAAACTCATACCTAAAATAGTATCAAAGTGGATCTTGAACAATTGGGAAATAAGCTTTGAAATGTATTTCTGTTTAGTTTTCTGGAAGATTATGCCAGTGTTTCTTTTTTGTCTTTTCTTATTTTTTTTTTTTTTGGAGACAGGGTCTCACTATGTCACTCTAGGTAGAGTGACATGGTGTCACAGCTCACAGCAACCTCAAACTCTTGGGCTTAAACCATTCTCTTGCCTCAGCCTCCCAAGTAGCTGGGACTACAGGCGCCTGCCACAACGCCCAACTATTTTTTTTTTTTTTTTTTGTAATTGTTGTTTGGTAGGCACAGGCTGGGTTCGAAACTGCCAGCTCCAGTGTATGTGGCTGGCACCCTAGCTGCTGAGCTACAGGCTCTGAGCCTATGCCAGTGTTTCTTAATTTTACTCATTCCTTTCCATATACAAGAAAATGAATTACAATATTAGTAATTTCATAGACAGTATTCAATATACCTTGATATAGAAATGTCTTTCAAAATCTATTCTATTACCTTTAATTTTTGCAATACTGGATAAAATGTGAAGTTCAAAAATTTTTTCTTTTCTTTTGTTTTTTGTTTTTTGAGACAGAGTCTCACTTTGTTACCCTGGGTGGAGTGCAATGATGTCATCATAGCTCACTGCAACCTCAAACTCCTGGGCTCAAGTGATCCTCCTGCCTCAGCTTCCTGAGTAGCAGGGACTACAGGTGCACAGCATGATATGGGTCTAATTTTTCTATTTTTAGTAGAGATGGGGCCTCACTCTTTCTCAGGTTGATCCTAAACTGATGACCTCAAACAATCCTCTTACCTCTGCCTCCCACAGTGCTAGAATTACAGGCGTGAGCCACCATGCCCAGCCTCAAACTTTTCTATTTTTGAAAAAATAATCAACTTTTTTTTTTTTCTTTGAGACAGAGTCTTAAGCTGTCACACTGGGTAGAGTGCTGTGGCATCACAGCTCACAGCAACCTCCAGCTCTTGGGCTTAGGCAAGTCTCTTGCCTCAGCCTCCCAAGTAGCTAGGACTACGGGTGCCCACCATAACACCTGGCTATTTTTTTATTGCAGTTTGGCCAGGGCCAGGTTCGAACCCGCCACCCTCAGTATATAGGGCTAGCGGCCTACTCACTGAGCCACAGGCACCACCTAATAATCAACTTTTTTATAAGCAAATAACATCCAGAGCAGGTATATGGCTTCCAAATTAATCTCACTCTTAAAACACAGAAGTTTTGTGCCAAGGATTGCTGTTTTCTAAGGAGAACTATTTCCTTAGCCTGGAGATCAGTTATACCAATTGTCCTCCCTCTCACCAGCCCCACTTACACTCACGGGTACCTAAGTATAGATAGCTCATTCTTCTAGAAAACAGTTGCTTAGAGACAAGTACAGTCCAGAGACTGTCATAACATGGGGATATAGAGATGAATAAGGTCAAGTCCTTGCCCTTCAGAAGACTCAAGTGTATTGGGAGAAGTAGGCAAAAACCATAAAAATTCCCTGTGGCAGCTGACACCTTGAGGTATCAGTGAAGTGCTGTGGGGGGTGACTAAAAGTGATTCACTGGAAAGCTTTCTGAAGCCATCGATCCTTGAGTTTTGTCTCCTGGGTGTTGCACACTTCAGGTGCTATGGAAAGGCCAGGAGGCTTGAGAGAAGAGCAGGCCCCATGCATGATTTGGCAACCTCAGGAGAAGTGCAGCATCGATGCTTAGTTTTGTTCAATCATCCTGTTGTGGGTTTCGACCTTAGAGAACTTCTGCTTCTAAGTTCCAGGGAAGTTGAGGAGGGCTATCTCACAGGAATGCTATTTAATCTTATGAGAAATCAATATTTGTTGAGTCCTCTGACTGGGTTAAAACCAAATCTCCTTTTAGTCTTTCCACATCATAGCATACCTCTTCTCTGTGTCAAGCCTTCCTCTCCTCCCAAAAGAGAAACCAAATCAAATTGGATTTCCCTTTCTAATTCATCAGCACCTATGAGTGGCCGGGTGTGCATAGAGGGTATTTTGTCTCCTGATCACCCTTCAACCTGCTGAATCTCCCTTGTCCTTCACTCCAACTTCCAAGCAAGCCATCTCTTCCAGTCACTAGCAGTTGCCAATAACCATGTGCTTCCAAATCTGAGTCCTGGTAAAGCCCCACTCCAGTTTAATGTTGTACAACAATATGACAGGAAAACTGAGTGATCATAAGTAGAGTACTTCGAACATCTCAGCAAACCACCTTTCATATGTGTTTCTTTCCTACCTTCTAATTCTAGAAAGTGAAATTCGTTATTCTACTTGGAAGAAAGCTGTGAGGAAGTCAATGGGTTGGGTTACAACTCAGGCTCCAGAAAGCGGTAAAAATGTTTTTATTTATTATTGCTACTTTTTTTAGCATGGTAAATAGTTTATTAAGTATCTAGCCATTTATACTTAGGCTGTTCTGAAAAACAGCATTATCAAACGTCCAAAGTTTCCAACATTTTGAGACACTTTAAAGTTCTAAACACAAAATGTAAATTATCAGGTTGATATACATACTTTATTCTATCCTGCTCTTTCCTTTTTTTTTTGCAGTTTTTGGTGGGAGCTGGGTTTGAACCCACCACTCCCCGTATATGGGGCCGGTGCCCTACTCCTTGAGCCACAGGCGCCATCCATCCTGCTCTTTCCTTTTTAGCGTATTCCTGGCACTTCAATTGACAACTTAGTCTTCTAAAAGTAAAATTACTTCTAGTTTCTTCTTAATGAAAGAGAAATCAACTGCAGTCTTCTTTTTCCCTTCTTTCTTACTTAACCTTTTTGGGAGGCTGTATTTATGACCCAAATCAACTGAAAGTTATAAATTTCAGAATATATTCTGTTACCTCCTAGGCCAATTCCAAGTAGTTAAGGAAAGTATGTAATGGGAATTCCTGTGGAATCAAACAGGAAGAAATGTACCAAACATAGCAAAGTGTAAGTGTTGTAACAGATTGGGAAATACTCTTGGCAAAAAAAAAAAAAAAAAAAATTAAGGGCTATTTTATCTTTTAGTCACTTAGATAGGGAGGTGTGCAGCTTAAGTAAACCATTTAGATGTAAACAGACTTAAGCTGACTTTAATATGGCATAGTATTATAATTCTTTGTTAAATGCAAGATTTGAAACATCATAATTAGAACAATGGCCAACAGTAGATTGAAGCTTACACTTTAAGGGAGAAGAGTTTATAAATGAAATAATGTTTGCTTTCTAACCCCAAAGTAAGTATAGAACCACTTTTAATGTATTGGCTTTTGGGAGAAGGTTCTGGAACCATCCACTACCACAGATCACCATGATCTGTATTTTCAATTCTGGGTGTTCCTACTTGAAGCCTTTCTTTTTTCTCCTAAGTAAGCACAATACCCTTTTTCTTTACTTTTTTTGTTCTGAGACTCAGCTTTCTTTCTTAAGATGGCTTGTAAAGTTTTTCTTGCCATGACTGCAATTTTGAGAGCCTTTTACAATTAAACTTTGCAATTGTCAGCACTTTTCTAGCACAGTGCTAGTTGCCACAGTGCTAGGTGCTATGAGATGTAACAGACATGGTTCTTGACTTTTCCAGTTGCCTTTAATTGAGAAGCTAATTATTAATTTCATAATAATTATGAAATTATTACATAATTTCTTTGACTAACTGGATTTTTTTAAATGGCACAATCCTCCTATCTCTCTGCCCCAACCTCCATGCCTTATATGTATATACAAAGTTCTTACTAGCAGTTGGAGATTATAATTTTAATTATAAAATTCCCACAAAATCAAGTGATTATTTTTTTCTTTGGTTGTGTACCTTAACTATCAATGAATTTAAAATGCCAAGAAAAAGTTGATGAAAGTAAATTTTTAAAATCACATGATTTTTTTCAGATTTTGCATCAGCATTGATGATAAAAGTAATTTGATTTTTTGAGAGTTTTTTTAAATTTTGATTTTGGTTTAGACTGCAATAGATTTAAGCCAAAGTTTGAAAAAAAAATTTTTTTTTTTTGTAGAGACAGAGTTTCACTTTATCACCCTCGGTAGAGTACTGTGGCATCACAGCTCATACCAACCTCCGACTCCTGGGCTTAGGCGATTCTCTTGCCTCAGCCTCCCGAGTAGCTGGGACTACAGGCGCCCGCCACAGCACCCGGCTATTTTTCTGTTTTTGCAGTTTGGCCGAGGCTGCGTTTGAACCCGCCACCTTCGGTATATGGGGCCGGCACCCTACTCGATGAGCCACAGGTGCTGCCCTTGAAAATATTTTTGAATTGGATTTATGAAAAACGCTCTAATGTATAATATTTTGGGAGTCTCTAAACTGTATAATAAACTCAGAATAATATTTTTCAATTAATTAAATACTAATATATTCCTTTAAGCAATATAACTATATAATAATAGCAATACAGATAGAATCCTATTTTAATAAAATTGAAAAGCTATTAGAATGGCTACCTAGTTTCTTATCCTAATTAAATTGTTTTTTGTTTTGTTTTCTTTTGTTTTTTTGAGACAGAGTCTCACTGTGTTGCCCTCGGTAGTGCCATGGCGTCACAGCTCACAACAGCCTCAAACTCTTGGGCCTAAGCGATTCTCTTGCCTCAGCCTCCCAAGTAGTTAGGACGGCAGATGCCTGCCACAATGCCTGGCTTTTTCTTTTCTTTTTGCTGTTGTTGTCATTGTTGTTTTGCAGGCCCAGGTCAGGTTCAAACCCACCAGCCCCAGTGCATATGGCCGGCGCCCTAACCACTGAGCTACAGGCACCGAGCCACCTCCTTAAATTGTTTTAATTTATGGGAAGAATATAGGGTTGCTTAATTTCCAAAGTGCTTTGCCAATTTTGAAGCAGTCTGATGTTTATTTTCTTGTTTGTAACTATATTTGAATGCATTATAAATAATTTTATTTTTGAGACGGAGTCTCACTTTCTCACCCTCGGTAGAGTGCTGTGGCATCTTAGCTCACAGCAACCTCAAACTCCTGGGTTTAAGCGATTCTCTTGCCTAAGCCTCCAGAGTAGCTGGGACTAGCCTGCCACAACGCTCGCCTATTTTTAGAATTGAAGTCTTGCTCTGGCTCAGGCTGGTCTGGAACTCGGGAGCTCAGGCAATCCACTCTCCTTGGCCTCCAAGAGAGTTTGAAGTTTTTTAGAGAGCTTACCATAAATGATTACTTCTTGGCTCTGGACTAAACCCACTAAAACAACATTTTGAAAACAGGTCAAATTAGTTTAAATATATTACACAGCTATCAAATAACAAGTATATTATATATAATATATACCACACATACATATACACACATATACATACACCACTGAAAGGGAAGTAAGTTCATTACATAGATGTCACCCTAGATTTTAAGGACCCATGAATGCAGATAATCCTCAAGATCTTCTCTAACTAGAACTCACACTGTGGGGATATCAGAAAAATTAGTTATATCTTAGCATAGGTGATAGGATTGCTTTACGAGAACTAGAAAATATGTTCCCTTTTTCCAGAAATATGGAAACAAGACAAAACTTTTTTTATTTGAAAAACATAACATAAGCAGTGGTAAAATGGAGGAAATGGTTTATATCCCTCTTTAGTAAAAATTCACCTCCTCAGGAGAAAGAAATGCATGGTGAGGGGAAAAAAAAAGTCATCTCTCAAAAAAGGAAAGAAATGACTTGTCATTAGTTTACTGTACAGAGTGTCCATAAAGTTTGTGTGCAATTGAAAATAGCGTGTGAGGCCGGGTGTGGTGGCTCACGCCTGTAGTCCCAGCGCTGTGGGAGGCCGAGGCGGGTGGATTTCCAGTGCTCACAGAGTTCGAGACCAGCATAAGCATGAGTGAGCCAGAGTAAAAGACCCCGTGTCTACTACCAGGAAAGACTTCCGGGCATTGTGGCCGGTGCCTGTAATCCCAGCTACTTGGGAGGCAACCGGCGCGAGAATCGCTAAAAGGAAGGACAATTAGAAAAAAAAACAAACAAGGAAACTAAGAAAAGTGAAAGTCAGCTGAAATTAAAAGCAAAAAAAAAATAAAAAGAAGAAAATACTGTGTGATCTTAAATTGCACATGAATTTTATGGACACCCTGTATAATAAGGTATGTCCACAGAGAATCTTTAACTAGCTATACTTCAAGGAAGCCCCTTTGTCTAATAGTTGTATTTTCTTAACTCATGGATGTTACTTTTAAATAAACTTCTGTTTTTGAGACAGAGTCACACTATGTCACCCTAGGTAGAGTGCTGTAGTGTCACAGCTCACAGCAACCTCAAACTCTTGGGCTTAAGTGATTCTTTTGCCTCAGCCTCCTAAGTAGCTGGGATTACAGGCACCCGCCACAGCACCCAGCTGTTTTCTTGTTGCAGCTGTCATTGTTGTTTAGCTGGCCCAGGCTGAGCTCGAACCCGCCAGCCTCAGTGCACAGTGGTTAGTGCCATAACCACTGTGCTACCGGCGCAGAGCCAACTGCTGTTTTATTTTTGTTTATTTATTTGTTTATTTGTTTGTTTATTTTTGAGACAGAGTCTCACTCTGTTGCCTGGGCTACAGTGCCATGGGTTCAAGCTATCCTCCTGCCTCAGCCTCCCAAGTAACTGGGACTATATGTGCCCACCACAATACCTGGCTAATTTTTCTTTTAAAAAAAATTTTTTTTAGTAGAGATGGGATCTTGCTTTGCTCAGGCTAGTCTCAAACTCCCAAGTTCAAGTGATCCTCCTTCCACCTGGGTCTCCCAGAGTACTAGGATTACTTGCCTGGCCTAAACTTCTCTTTTAAAGAATGTTGAATATTCTAGATACACAATTTTTAAATTTAGAAATGGTTTCATATATATATATGTGTGTACATTGATATATGTACATATGTAAGGAATAATGTTGCAAGGAAGGGGTTCCAAGAGAATTCCAGTTAGAAAGTATCAAAACAATCATATTCTTTATCAAAGATTAGATGGCTGTATATAAAAAAAGAAAAAACTAAAACAATCATATTCTCAGATAATTTTTGAAAGTAGATTAATACAACTTAGTTTTTCAATTACAGTAATATTGTCAGGTACATTTCTTTATGCACCAAATTCTATTAATATTTTAAAAATAAAACTGAAGTGATATTTTAGCAAAAATGGGGTTTAACATTTACTTTCAATAGACTGATAAGACTTCTCTGATAGCCAAACGACCAATAATTTGACCTTTACGGGAATTGAATTGCTCATCTAGTATCTTTGAGGGAAGAATCAAGAAAGCTAAAATCTACAGCACAGCCTCCCAAAAAGTTCCCCATAGGCTCTTTGGCATTGCTGGTGGGAGGTTAATGTTGGTGTATATATGTATTATGTTCTGGCTATCTGTGGCATGCTATCTGTATGGTTTGTTAATTGTCATAAGCCTTAAATATTGATTGTATTTTTGATTTTAAATAACTCTTTGCTGCCTTTTATGAATATATTATTTTTATAACTTATTTTGTTTTGCTATCTTGTGATTCTTAACACAAATATTGTAATTATGTGTCTCTCTTTTGGTTTGCTTGACTGGAATTCCCTTCTGCTTGGATGACAACAGGTGACCCTAGTATCTTCTGTAGTCTGCCCTTGGGCTTTTTTATAGTGAGTAGCATGGTAATGTTAATCGGAGCAAGGTACATCTCAGGTCAGTTACTCTTTAAATTAGACAATTTTATTAGTTAGCATTAATGTATTTGTGTATAACTCAGCAGAAAGTGTTCAGTATTTTTCATTCCTTCTATGTTTAGGAACCTGGAAAATCAATTAAAGGTCTAATTAGTTAGGCCAATCTTTGGGGGTGGTTAGAATTAAGAACTATGACTCTGCTTAACTTTTTTGTATTTTTTTATTTCTTTGAGGGGCTACATTCTGCTGTAAGCACAGAAATAAGCAAAAGTGAAACTACTAATGTTGAAATGAAAGGACTTTCAGAATGACTGATGAAAGTTAAAGTATAATTTTGACATCAATTAAACTTTCAAATGTATATAAATTGTTTTTCACACTCTTGAAAATTTGCTGAGCAAGTCTTAATAAAACCTCCATAGTTGACCACCTCCCTACACTGACCATCTCCGTATATGGAGTAGTGAGTTACAGTCCCTTGGGTGGTCAACTTACAGAGGTTCTACTGTATTTCAATTCTGGCAAGAGTTTTGAATCAGGGGATGTAAGCAGAGTTCCTGTAAAACTCTAAAACTGGGGACTGTTTATAGTTACTTTTATTTTATTTTTTTTTTATCTTTTCTTTTTTATTAAATCATATCTGTGTACAATAATTCAGTCATGGGGTACAGTGTACGGGCTTCAGATACAATCAGAGATATTTTCATCTTTAGTTAAAAGAATACATTTTGTGAACTGAAGTTCTTTAAATTATGGCTTAAATAAATTGGGGTTGAAACTGAATTGTTAATTTTGAACATTAACTTCCACTAAATATTCTTACAAAAGTAAAATGGTTCAGCATGTTATGACATACATTGTATAATCTGTGTTAATTTAAACATAATAGCCCTTTTGAGGATCTGCTCTGATGATAGCTCAATGTTTTTTTCCAAATTACTGGCTTAAAATGGAAATGACTTATTTCATATGTTTTTATGAAAATGAAGCTTTGTAAGACAATCTTCATGATTAAGGAAAGAGTTAAGTCATCTCCCTTAATTAATATGATGATGACCTGAGTTAAATGTAAAATTTAAACTTTATTGGGGGGTCGATTTAAAATTTAAACTTTTATGTGGGGAGAACATCTGTGCATAGAAATCTGACAAGTATTTTATTCATCTTGGCATTTTCAATTTAGTGTTATTTATATTATGGAATGAATTTTGTCATCACAACATTAAATTATCTTTTAATTAATAAAAAAATCTGAATTACTTGTATGAGAATTGAAAATTACATTATATTACCTTTCTATGTATTTTTCATGTTTAAGAATATTCAGAAAAAAATTCGTTCAGATCTACTGCTTCTGTACTAACAATGCCTTATTTTGGCATAAGTAACAGAAGAAAAAACTATAGAATACCCCAGTAAATAATGTTTTCAAACGTAAGCACTGATCCAAAGAAAGTCATTTTACCTTTGCATTATGTTACAAAAAGCCTCTGTATACGTAAAACTATACAGAATCTGTTCTCTTTCTGCTTCTCAGGAATGTTTGGTGGAAGACTCTGAACATTTCCATAAGCACTGTAATTTAAATTTATAAAGAAACATATATGCTGTTTGAGAAAAAAAAAATTATTACTTTTCATTGTCCCTAGTACTTTAAGCTGCATAATGATATTCCGGGAAATGAAGGCAAAAATCAATGCAGCCAAAATGTTTTACTGATTTTTTTTTCTCCTTTTCCACTTTGGTACCATGAAAGTATGAAAAGATCTAGTCCCTGTGAAAATGGAGACACATAGCATTAATGTAACCTAAAGGATACATTTAAGTGTCCCAATTCTTAGACTTCTCTAATGCATACAGTCACCATCTTTAGGTTGTCTTTTTGATGACATACACT
>CAUYRH010136621.1:0-20767 GCA_963574655.1 Perodicticus potto | reverse complement strand
TCTTGGTTCAGCCACAGCAAACTTATAGAAAGCTGCAACCCCCAGGGATACAACAAATGCTCCAACAATATGAATCCGCAGGCGCCTGGCCAAGAGGCCACGCATCTGAGGTTTGGTCAAAGCACTGGAAGCCATGGTAGTCACTGTCCTTGATGGGTATGCCAACCTCAACGTGTCCTTCCCGGCTGAGGTCCGCACCGACTGCCCATACTTATTGATATCGCTTTTTCCTAAAAGTAGTTCTATGTTTCTTCTCAGATAGTAAACTCTTTGATGGAAGAGGCCACATCTAAGTATCCTGGTTTTTCCATAACCTTGGACCATGAGTTTTTGAATGAATAATCATGCAGAAAGCATTAGGGCCGGGTTTTGGAGTGATTAAATGTAGCCACAAAAAGGACAATAATTTTCTTTTAAAATCTCATAGGAATCTGAATTTTTGAGCTCTTACCTTTGGGAGGTAGAACAAATATTTTGTGGAAATTTCCTGCTTTGGTAAATTGACTAGTGACTTTAACCAGAATGATTTACAGCTAATTTCCAGACCTGTAAACTTTTCACTTATGTGAAATCGTTCTATGCATTTTGCAGTTAGGCTTTGTTTGATACTGACTACTCCTTAGGTGGATTTCATGTCTGTCCCCAGGATTCCCCTTAATCACATGAAGTTTTGGTGAAAATATTTGTAGATGGAAATGGAATCTTCATTCTTCAGTAGTAGGTCAGGAGGAGGAATAATTGCTCTAAAAAAGAAAAAGTTATATAAGTCAACACTTTAGCAAGTGAAAGATTATCCTAAGATCTTCTTTGCACTGAAGACAAACCGAGTTTAGCTTCCCACTGGGTCTTTAACTTCAGGAATGGTGGTGATTTGCTCTCTAACACAGCTGGGATTTACATTTCCTGTCTCCTCCCGTTCTTATTTGTAATCCTTAATAACTGAGGAATGTGGTGTTTTATATTCATAAAATAAATATGGAGATTTTATTAGGCTAAATGTGACTTTGCATTGTTATGCTTTATTTACTGTCCAATGATAGGGAGTGAAGCAACCAAGTTTTCTTCTTTCTTTCCGGGAATGATAAATTCAGATGGGATGTTCCGGGAAAGAAAATAAATATTTGGTTAGAGAGTGTGTCTGTGTGTGTGTGTGTACAAACCATGGGGGTTACAAGTATTTCGAGTATATATAGTACACCAGAATTCAGCCTTTTCATGCTCTTAGGTAAAATCCTGAGTTTAGGAGAGCTTCCAGCTTGACTTTTTCACTTACCATTTCTATGTGACACAGCTTCAGCTTTGGACTTTGTCCTCGTTCTTTATTTAGCCTTTCTTGTCAATTCCATATCATGTACAAGGTAACACAAGATAGTGAGTGTTCCTACCCAATTCTGGCTGCTAAGGGAGCAGCTATGGGGCCGATTTCTAGCTAGCATTTTTGCACAAGTACAGCAAGAATCCCTTCCATATGCCCAACAGAAATGGAATATTGTATTTTATAAGCATTAAAACAC
Organism: Perodicticus potto; assembly: GCA_963574655.1. NCBI lineage: Eukaryota > Metazoa > Chordata > Mammalia > Primates > Lorisidae > Perodicticus > Perodicticus potto. The sequence continues at coordinate 19,253 of CAUYRH010136621.1, read as the reverse complement.
TATAAAATTTGGTCTGTGGAGAAGAGTATTTTAAGGGGTGGGTGAGTCCTGCTCTTTGAAATTCTGAAACATCTTTAAGTCAGGGGTTTCCAAATGTGTGCGGGACTCATTGGGCCATCCTTAATCTGCATGTTATTTTGCTTTTACACTTGGATTCAGACTTTGGCTAAAAGAACAATGGATACAGAGTAGTTGGAAATTATAGAGGTAAAGAGATCCAGGAGGAAAATACTTTTACCTTTCATGTGCATTTGCAATCAGGGACAGACGTCTGCTCTGTTTTGGTTATCTATTGCTTTTGGAAAAATGGTCCTTTATGTCTAAGCAATTAGGTCTCAGATGTTAGAAATAGTAGTTGCTTTAAATTTGAATCAGAGAAGCTATGTTGGTATAAGAATCCCTGTCCCACTGGAAAATCCTTCATGGCAAAATTTTAGATGACTTTACGGTCAGTAAGGATATTTTTAATCGCTTGTCCCTCTGATTCCTTGAACACATAAGGAATCCTTCATTCTTCCCATCCAAGTTATACATTAATACTAACCTGGCTGTTCAGGATGTGAACTCCTTACAATAGTGTAACGGGGCAGGTGGGTTCTTGGGTTAAAAACTTAGTCTTGGGCTCCGCCCTCCTTCCCCTCTGATCTCCCTTGGCGCCCTCTCTTCCCTCAGCCCAAACAGTGCTCGAACATAACTTACTAGTTTGACTTCCCCTGAACCAGAAGAGTGAACTCATAGCATGATTTTAAGGTTGAGTAATTATGTCTCCAGGTGTTTGACATTTAAACCTCGAAGCTGAAACAGGAGTCTACTCTCACTGTATCCACTTATGATAAATGTCCTTGAAATATTCCACTCAAGTACTCAGCTGTAGTCAGTTTGCACTTCAACTGTGGACATCATTAGGAAATGGAGAAAAGGGAATCTTTCCTCATTAATAATTGGGAAGGCAGCCGGTTACCGGAAGCAGAAAGGCATTCTTTTGAGCTAGAATGTTCTGATTTTTCCCCTCTCTCCCTTACCTCCGGGTCAGAGTAGAAACTGGTGAACCTAGAAGTGGTGACTTTCTTTGTTTAAGTTGTCCATAATGCTGACTGATTTTTGGCAACCAAGTGTTCTAAAACATTTATGTACTGTCATAGTAAATAAGTTTCCAGAAATAGACCTGTGTGAGGCTTCTCAATATTCCAAAAGGGTGTATTAAATTTCCTTGCATCTTGGAATACAAGTGTCATCTCACTGATGGGCAATTCTATCCATTGCATTAAAATGGACTAAATAAGTTTTGAGCAAGATTGCAATAAATATTATGGCAGTCACAAAACTGTTTCTAAAAAGGAGTCATTTCCTTCGCTTCTGAAAGTATTAAGGGACTGGTTCTATTTGTTCTACTTGGAGAGAGTCTCACTGTTTTATTTGATGACTCTTTAATTTGATAAATTTGCCAATAAAATCATACATTTCCTTTCTAATCTCTATATGAATTTTCTTCTGAGAGAGGGAAATGTTTTTGTTGCCTCAAGGATGTCACATGTATTCTATATGTGTTTGATTCTTACTCTCATTGAATCTCTAGATTCATACATGTCAAGGAGAGGCTTTTTTTTGAGACAGGGTCTTGCTCTGTCACCCAGGCTAGAGTGCAGTGGCATCAGCCTAGCTCACAGTGACCTCAAACTCCTGGGCTCAAGCGATCCTCCTGCCTCAGCCTCCTGAGTAGCTGGGACTACGAGCACCTGCCGCAAAGCCTGACTAAATTATTTTATTTTTAGTAGAGATAGGGTCTCCCTCTTGTTCAGGCTGGTCTGGAACTCCTGAGCTCAGGCAATCCCCTGGCCTCCGCTCCCAAAGTGCTAGGATTACAGGCATGAGGCACCTTGCCAGGCAAGCACAAGGCTTTGAGTGAGAGTGAACTATTTACTCACTCAAAGGAAAACAACTATTTACCTGTGCTGGCCAGTTTTACAGAGGCTGGGGAGAAAACTGGAGGAAGAATTGAAACTGCGTCCATGAAGATTTAGAAGAAAAATACCAAGGTAGGTATAGAGCAGTCTACAGCATTGGCACAAAGCCCGACCTTTACTAGGGTTTTCCGAAGCCTCTGTATCTCCGTGATTTCGCGCCCGTGTACTCTCTCCTTGACACATGAGAATCGCTTTCACAGGTGAACTTGAACACCCTGACTAAACTGACTAAACACTCAGCCTGCTGCTCAGAGAGATGGCACTTTGAACCCTAAGCACTTTTCAGCATCTCTTCCTTGCCTTCTGCCTGGCAGTCCGGCCCCGGGATCAGCGTACGCACATCAGCACTGCCGGCCACCCACACCTGCTCGCTGGAGCCTGGTGGCACCTGTGCTGACGTCCGTCGTTGCGCTGTGCCCACAGGCTCCTTCCTCTCTGGGCCCTGGGCCCCTCCACAGCAGCCCCGGGTTGAGGCAGAGTGACTGGCACCAGCTAGATGCTAAAGGAATATTTTTATTTAATTGTCACCCGAATCCACGGTGTTTAAACCCAAACCCTTGCCTTCTAATGCAGGGCACACGTGATGCCCCACTTCTGATGAGTGATTCCTCATTATTCCTGATGAGCAATTACTTATTACTAATTGCTTAAATAGTTGTTTAAACAAGCATACCGCTCCACTCGTTTCTTTTCTTTTCTTTTTTTTTTTTTTTTGAGACAGAGTCTCAAGCTCTCTCCCTGGGTAGAGTGTGGCATCACAGCTCACAGCAACCTCCAACTCCTGGGCTCAAGCGATTCTTCTGCCTTCGCCTCCCAAGTAGCAGGGACTACAGGCGCCTGCCACAACACGCAGCCGTATTTTGGTTGCAGCCAATATTGTTGTTTGGCGGGTCCTGGCTGGATTCCAACCCGCCAGCTCAGGTGTATGTGGCTGGTGCCTTAGCCACTTGAGCCACAGGCTTCATGCCTACAGCTCGTTTCTAGAGAGCCCTGAAGTATTATTTTGCCAAGCATTTGCAGTTGACCATATCATGAAAAATCATATTTTGCCTGACAGAGGGTTTACCATGGACCTTGGGATGAATTCTCCATTGGTGAACTTGTTCTCACAGGTAACTGTGATCATAATCTTCACATTACAGAGGCCCAAAGGGTGACATGACTTGTCCAGATTTCCTCTGCTAGTTAGCAGCAGAGCTGGGATGCGATCCCACGGCCATCTGTGTCTTGACCCTAAGCACCCTTGTGCCATCATAGCACTGACTTCTGTAGTTTAAAACGATGCCTGGTGCCTCGGCAACACCATTCTGACCAGCAGACTAACACCTGAGTTTAAGGTTTCCTGTGGGTATCCCAACCTGCTTGGTACGTCTCTGTCCCCTTTTTGGGACCAATAATCAACACCCCTACCATCAGTGCACAGAGTTAGACCCTCAGCCTCCTCCTTTAAGGAAGGTACACAGCATAATTGCCTTCTCTAAACCTGCAGAGTGAAATCAGGTCTCCTTCTGCTTTCTACATCCAGGTAAATAGTTGTTTTCCTTTGAGTGAGTAAATAGTTCACTCTCACTCAAAGCCTTGTGCTTGCCAGGGGATTGCCTGAGCTCAGGAGTTCCAGACCAGGCAATAAAACACCATCTATCCTTTTTCCTTTTTTTTAATAATTGGTATATCATAGCTGTGTATATTCTAGGGGTACATGTGATATTTTGATCCCCGTATGCAATGCATAAGATTAAAACAGGGTAATTGGGCCATCCATTGCCTCAAACATTTTTCTTTCCTTTGTGTTGGGAACATTCCAAATCTTCTCTTGTAGGTATTTTGAAATATACAATAAACTATTGCTAACAATAATTCCCCGACTGTGCTATGGAACACTAGAACTTGTTCCTTCTCTCTGACTATCCTTTTCTCTTAGGCCCTGTGTCCTATGTCTTTGGTCATTTTAGACACATCTGTGTCTTTGTCTTTCTTTTAGAATAGGGAGACAAAAACTGGACACAATGCCTTTGGTAGCCCATCAACCTACTCCAGGTAGAGCTCGGGGCCTGCTTTTTAACATCTGCCTCTCTGTGACTGCTGCACCCTGGCTTTCTGCTCACTTTTTAGTAACAGTGGTGGCTCCTGTTCAATTTGTGAACATGGTCACGTTCTGGGTCTTGCCAGTCATAGATGGAGGCTTTCTTGAAGTTTTTTAGTTTTTATTTGTTTGAGAAAGGGTCTCACTCTTACCTCAGCTAGAGTGCAGTGGTATCAGCCTAACGCACTGCAACCTCAAATTCCTGGGCTCACAGGATCCTCCTTCCTCAGCCTCCTGGGAAGCTGGGATTACAGGCATCTGCCATAACACCTGGCTAAGTTTTTCATTTTTCAGTTGAGGCAGGGTCTGGCTCTTGCTCAGGTTGGTCTCCTGAGCTCAAGTGATCCTCCTGTCTCGGACTCCCAGAGTGCTAGGATTACAGGCTGTGTGCCACTGCGCCCAGCCTCTTGAGGGTATTTTTTAAAACCTCAGACTATGATGAGTTACATTAAACACTTGGACTTCATTCTGTTTTTCTTGAACCATTTCTATTTTCTTATAACGTTTTAGATTTATTGATTCAATGTAAACCTTCTTTCTTTGAAAGGCATTTCACAAAAGATACAATCTCATATGCACTTTATAAATTATATTATTTAGTGGAGAAAACTAAAAGCGAGTTGCCAAGACTGTACACTTTCAAGCTAGCTGTCTCCTTGGAGCACCCGGTTCCCACTGCATACGCCTACACTCCTTGACATACACACACACACCTCCATTCCCCAACACCTCGCCAACATAATCCCCAACACACATACCCAGACGCACAAAAATGTGCACATCAACACACAACACCCCAACACACACATGAACGCACTGACACACAGCAACACGCACATGCAGACCACACACCATAGCCACACTTGCACATGGACACACACCCCCAACACGGACTCCAGCACCTCTCTAACATGCACAGACAACGCAGGCTTCAAAACACCCCCCATGCACATAACACATGCACGCACACCAGCACACACATGTGCACCCCAAAACACCTGCACACACATACCGACAAGAGACAGCTGTACCGTTCCCCTACACACACCTTCAGATCACACACATACGTTTTTGAGTAAGTTTTCCCCCACAAAGTTCAGAGTAAATTTTAGTCAGATCTATATGGAGCTCTGCTTTCTGCTATATGACCGACGGGACTGGTGAAAAGTTCAAGTATTTCAGACTCATAATTGTATTGGAAAAATACTTGAAAAGACAGGGAATTGCTGTATATTGGCATAAAGATAAGCAGATGATGGAGAAAGCTGTCGTGATGTGCTCTGCAGTGCTGGGTTTTTGGTGCCAAAGATTTCCTGTTCAAATTTAATAGTATTCAATGGCCTACACAGAAATATGTTTTTTATTATATAGCTATAATTTGACCATGAGTATAATGTAATAATGTAATAGAACATTTCACTGCAGGTTTAGAGAGAGAATTTTACAGTTATTCAATTACAATCGCTGTATTCTCAAGGTACATAAATGAATTCATTACTCAGAACAGATTCGAGCATAGAATACTATTTGAATAATGTAAGCCCTTAAGAATATATTTAATTATTCCAAAAATAAATTTAACATTGATAGGGCTTGTTTTTATGATTCAAAAATTGGAAAGAGTGCAAGGAATATAAATAAAGAATTAAACGGAAAGGAAATATAAGGACATTCGGTTGTTGTTAATTGCTATGTTTAAATAATTGTTTTGCTAATAGGTGTGTTTGTGCATGGGTAGTGTGTGTGCATGTGTGGCGTGTGTGTACACAGGCGGGTGCTGTGTGTGTATGGGTGTGTGCATGCATTATGCTTGTCTGTGCGTGTGTGTTTATGCGTATGTGTGCATGTGTGTATGGGTGTGTGCATGCATCGTGCCTGTCTGTGAGTGTGTGTGCTTGTGTGTGTATGTGTGCATGTGTGTATGTGTGTGCATGCACTGTGCCTGTCTGTGTGTGTGCACAAATGCACCATGTGTCTGTGCATGTGTGTATTTGTGTGCATGCATTGTGCCTGTCTGTGAGTGTGTGTGCTTGTGTGTGTATGTGTGCATGTTTGTATGTGTGTGCATGCACTGTGCCTGTATGTGAGTGTGTGTGCTTGTGTGTGCATGTTCGTATGTGTGCACGAATGCATTGTGTGTCTGTGCATGTGTGTATTTGTGTGCATGCATTGTGCCTGTCTGTGAGTGTGTGTGGTCGTGTGTGTACTTGTGCATGTTTGTATGTGTGTGCATGCACTGTGCGTCTGGGCATGTGTGTGTGTACGTGTGCATGTTTGTATGTGTGTGTGCATGCATTGTGCATCTGGGCATGTGTGTGTGTATGTGTGCATGTTTGTATGTGTGTGTGCATGCACTGTGCATCTGGGCATGTGTGCGTGCATGCCTATGTTGCTTGTGTGTGTGTGAGTTGTGAACCGAGAACAAGGAGAGTTTAGGCATCTGCCCTGGCCCCAGGCCCTGCCTCCTCGGATTTTGCAGTGTTTTGACACCGTCTGAAACAGAAGCTTTATTGCCCGAGGGCGACTAATTGCGCAGACCGCATTTTTCTCTCTGGGTTTCTCATGACATTGCTGGTGACACACAACATTAATGTCCAAACTCTGAAAAAGCATTGTTAATGAGCTGAACATGCACACAGCTGTTTGCAGATACAGATGTTTTCTCAGGGTGATCATTGACTTCCAGCAAGCCGTCCTGGAGGAACCGCAGAGGTGAGGAGGAAATGAGAGCCGGAGAGACAGGCGGGCTCCCCCGACGCCCCACCTGGGTCCCCCCCCCCCCCAGCCAGGGGCATGTCATCCTCACAGTTTCTCTCTCAGGCTTTGCTCATGCTTTTCTGTTTTCTGTCCTTACTGTTTTACTTTTTCTAATTCTACCCAGCCACTCCTCAAATTCAAGGGCTTCCACCTTTGGAGTTTTCTTTGGCACATAAAAAAAAAAAATTTGAACCCTTGTAGAAAACACCACAAAGCTTTCTCATTCATCTGCCTATGTTTATGCCAACATTCCCTGTCTTTTCCCATTTCAGCTATGAGTCTGAAGTACTTGAACTTCTTACCACTTCCTTTGGTAGGTAACTGCCTCAGTTGCCCCAGTTCATACCAATGATAGTTACTGGGTGTTTGCCCTTACGTCAGGCACTGCACGTATTATTTCATATGATCTGTACAAAAACTACGAAGTAGGTACCATTATGATCTCAATTATATTGTTTGAGAAAATAAAATTAGGTTAAATATTTGCCCAAGACCACATAGGTAATGAGCAGGAGATTGGGGCTCCAAACCATGTCCTGTCTGCTGCCCCATGTCACTGTGTCACTGCCTCTGGTCTCTCTTGTCTGCACAGCTGTAGGATCTATGTTAGTGTCCCACATTTTAATTTTTAGGAAGAGACTATTTGCTGTCTGGATCTTGTTTTCTTTTTTTCCCTTGACAAGATCTCATTTGTCCCAAGGATTGTGATTGTCCCATGTCCCTTGACTTGTGTGTGTTGTCTGTCATTGGATTTATATCTACCATTTGTATTTAATCCCTGCTAGAAGCATTTGCTATGCTTCCTCCACCTACTACTTTTGACTGTCTTTTGTGTTGCCAACTATTTAACTTCATCTCTGACTATAAGGAAATTAAAATTTATTTCTATTTTTTACTGACTGCCTTTGAAGGAAATGTAAAAAAAGCAACAATTTTGTTGTTGTAGCCAAGCACCTGACATTCCTCATGCTCATCTGCTATTGCTGCCCAGTGTTTTAGATTTACGTTTTATTTTGTAAACGTCACCAATTACAGGTTATCATTTCTTTTCTTTCTTTTCTTCCTTCTTTCCTTCCTTCCTTCCTTAATTCCTTTTCTCCTTTCTTTCTTGCTCTTTCTCTTTCTTTTTTCTTTCTCTTTTTTCTTCTCTCTCTGTCTGTCTCTGAAAGAGACTCTCACTCTGTCACCCAGGATGGAGCACAGTGGTTCAATAACAGCTCTCTGTAGCCTCCAGCTCCTGGGTGAAAGAGATCCTCCTGCATTAACCTCTTGAATAGCTGGGACTCCAGGCGTGTGCCACCACATTCAGCTATTTTTTTTCTTATCTTTTAGATACAAGGTCTTGCTACATTGCCAGGTTGGTCTCAAATTCCTATCCTCAATCCTCTGATCTTAGCCTGCCTGAGTCATTGGGATTCAATGTTGTTTTTTATTGTTTGTATTTCCTACCTGTAGTTTTATCCATAATCACCAATTTCTTTGTTCACCATTTCTCATATTCCAGACTTTCCTCTTGGAATCATTTTTCTTCTTTTTCAAGTTCTTCCATTAGAATATTTTCAGATTAAATAAAAATCTGGAAATATTTTTGTTGGGCTCCTGCCCTAGGAGTAGGGTCTGCTAAGATCTGTGGAAACTGGCTGTGATTGGCTGAAGAATTATAAAGTTAGAAATAGTGTAAAGAAAGAGAATTGAGACATAGAGCAGAATTAGAGGTGGGAGCTCAGGGCTCCATTGGCCATTTGTGGGCTTCTGGCAACGGCCCAGGGTGTTTGCTCCACTCTGAGTTTAAAGAAGGCTATTTGCCCAGAGGGTAAGATGAGGGAGGGAACAAAGATGCCAGCAGTTGCTGGGTGAGCGTATCAGCTCCTATTGTTATTAGTATTAACCTTAAGGGTAGCCTTCAGAAATCTGAAATCTGAGCCTGGTATTGGGAGAGCCTCCTGCTTGAGATCACACACAGAGATTTCTAGGGAGGTTTTAAACTCCGCTAGTAAAACACCACTGGCATTAGTCTTCTCTGAGGAATCAGTGGGAGGGAGGAATTTTCCTCCCATCACCACCACAGAGGATCTTCCTCTGTGATGAGGGATGTAAGCTCTTCTGCCCATATCTCAGGGCTTGAGCTACTCCCTGATCTCTGCCCCAGGCAAATGCAAATCTCCACAATGGGTATCTGCTTTGCCTGTTTAGTGGGCAGGAAATGCCCTAGAAGATGTATCTTTTCCTAGGACTTGCCACAGTCTCTTCTCTGGCCATTATTTTCCTCAGAGTGCTCACAGACCCAGCAGGGTGTTTGTAAGCTATATCCCCAATAGACTAGAACTTCAGAAAAGTCAGGAACCTTGCTAGCTTAAATGTAAACTAGCTGACTTTTCTTTGTTCTGACTCACTCAGCTTATTTTTTAATTTTCCTCTTTTTCTGAGGGTGCTTTCCTTTGCCAAGAATGGGGTGTGCAGTCCCTATTCTTCCAGCAATTTTGATGATGATGATGATGATTATTGTTTTAAGACAGAGTCTCACTGTCACCTTGGGTAGAGTGTCATGGAGTCATCATAGCTTACAGCAACCTCAAACTCTTGGGTTCAAGTGATCCTCTTGCCTCAGTTTTTCTATTTTAAGTAGAGACAGGGTCTCACTCTTGTTCAGCCTGGTCTTGAACTCATGAGCTCAAGCAATCCACCCAGCTTAGCCTCCCTGAGTGCTAGGATAACAGGTGTGAGCTATCGATTATTGTTTTTTTTTTCTTATTGACGTAGAATGTCTCAACTTTTTTTTTTTTTTTTTGCTTGAGACAGATTCTCAAGCTGTTGCCTTGGGTAGAGTGCTGTGGCATCATAGCTCATAGGAATCTCCAACTCTTGGCTCAAGTGAGACCCTTGCCTCAGTTTTTCTATATTTAGTGGAGATAGGGGTCTTGCTTTTTGCTTAGGCTGGTCTCAAAGTTGTGAACTCAAGCAATCTACCCACCTTGGCCTCCCAGAATGCTAGGATTACAGGTGTGAGCCACCATGCCTGGCCTGTCTCAACTTTTGTTTTTCTTTTTTGAGACAGAGTTCCACTTTGTGGCCCTTGGTAGAGTGCTGTGGTGTCACAGCTCACAGCAACCTCAAACTCCTGGGCTCAAGCCATTCTCCTGCCTCAGCCTCCCAAGCAGCTGGGACTATAGGTACCTGCCAGAATGCCTGGCTATTTTTTTTTGTTGTAGTTGTCATTGTTGGTTAGCAAGTCCAGCTGGGTTCGAACCCACCAGCCCCAGTGTATGTGGCCAGTGCCCTAACCACTGAGGGACTGAACCCTGTCTCAAATTTTTGAAAATATTCCATTCTTACTTGTATTCCATTAGTGCTGCTGAGAAGTCTGCAGTCTGTCTATTCCCCACCCCCCCCTTGGTGATCTTAGTTTTCCCTTTGAGTGCTTCTAAGATCCTTTCCCTCCCTTTCTTAAAGTTGTTCCTCAGTTTCATTATGAAGAATTGTTATTTTCTTTGTGTTTCCTTTATTTGTAGATTCATGAGTTTAATTGATTCTGGAAATATTTTAGCTGTGACCACTTTAATATTTTCTCTACTCTACATCTACTCTTTTGCTAAGATTACAATTAGATGCATGTCAGACTTTCTCATTCTTTCTTCAGTATCTCATAATTTCTCACAATTTTCCTTCTTTTCCACTGTGCTGTATCTGAGTAATTTATTCATCTTTGTCTTCTAGCTTAGCTGTAGCATGGACTTAATTTTCCAGGGTAATTTTTCTTTTTCAGCTCTGCTTTCTCAATATCCTACTTATAATTTTCCCTTTTCCATTTTAACCTCTGAGCATTACTGGCCTATGTGTATGTTTGAGGCTGAGAATGTTGAAACAAATGCAGCTGTTCTTACTTCAATAATCAAGCATGTGAATACTGGCCCAGATTTTCATCCTATGTAACTCCATGGGAACTGTCCCAGGATGTGATTCAGATGACTGACCTTAAACAACTAGCTCCCTGTTCATCCATCAATCATTCAAAAACCCATCTGTTTTCTGAGTGGGTTACTGCAATTGCACCCAAATACCTAGCATCTACATCTCAAGGAAAACGTGTTGCAATTCTCATCAGTGGTAATGTTCTTTAAGGAAATGTTAGTACAGAAAACAAGCATTTAGTAAGAAATTGTAAGTATGGCTGCCATAAGTCATATCTGCCCTAGCAAAACAAGGGATGATAATTATGAAGATTTGGACTGCACACCTTGGAACTAGTACTTTATCCAACAAGGAAAATATTTTTTGAGATTTAAAAAAAAAATCTCCATATTTTCATCTGTTCGAGTCTTTGTAATTTTGGCTTTGCCAAGTTTGCTATGCTCACCTCAGGTTGCTTAACTGTTAGATCATTTTCTTTAGTCTTGAATCTCCATATTTTCATTCAGCAAATGTATTTGGTTGGAGGTATGTGTGTCTCTGTATCTCTCTGTATGTCTGTGTCTTTGTGGGTGCACATGGATATTTGGGGTGGTGAAGATGCAGGAAGAAAGAAAAAAAGACATGGCTGCTGTATTCATTTTCACTTTCATGATTATGCCAGTTCTAATTAGGATTCTACTTTGAAAATATAGTCATAATCCCAATCACGTGACCAACAACCCATCTTAGGAGCACAAGGAAGGACCATGTCCTCAGTGCCTCATTCTATAACCCCCTTTCTGGGGGAAATCATTCACTTTCATGGTTTTCATTAACACTGTTATGCTATTGACTTTCAAATATGCCTGACCTAGATTCTATCCTTCAAATTATTTACTGACCATCTCTGTTTGGATTTCTTTAGTCACTTTGAGTTCCATAAGTCCAAGATCAAAATTATTATTTTCATCTTTAAATCAATTTCTCATCTCTTAGAGGTGCTATCATCCTTTTAGGTTGTCTTGTTAGAAATTTTGCAGTCATTTAAAATTCTTATTTTCCCTTTTTCTATCCTGTCAGCTGGGACTGATTCCCCCATCAGACATTGTAAGCACAATGTCTAGAGACTATGACAGTTTTAGGGGCCTGTGAAAATTTTTTAATGTCTTTTATAATATGAGGGAAAAAATTTAGGTATAGATTTTCTCTAATATATAACATTAATACATTCATCTTTAGACCAATATTGTAATAAAATATACACAGTACATCTTCCTTCCTTCCTTCCTTTCTTTCTTCTTTTGTCAACACTCTCATTTCACTTTTTCTTTCTTTATGTTTGTGGAGGGAGTAAGGGAAAAAGTGCCTAACCCTCAGTCTTTGGGTCTTATTGATTCTTCCATTGCATTTATTTCTTTCCTCTTCATTTTTCTTCACTGTGGCCAATGATTCATCCACGGACACAGTCCCTCATTACATCACTTCTGAGTAATACTTCCTGAGTGCTATTGGGCCCCAGGATGATACAGATGCTCTTTGACTTATGGTGGTGTCACTTTCCAATGAACTCATTATAAGTAGAAAATACCATAGGTTGAAAATCCATGTAATATACTATGTACCCATTGTAAAGTCTAACAATTGTTAAGTTGAGGACTTTGTATATGTGAACAGGTCAAACAGATAGGTCCTATATAAACACCAAGTGAATTCAAATGTGCCTCATGGAAGTAAATAAGAGTAGAGAGGACATTGGATTTAAAATCAAGAACACTAGTGGGTGTGGTCTTCATAAATCTGAGTTTTGATTTCCTGACCTTTAAATTGGTTTAATATTTCCCCTACCTTCTTTATAGAGTAGTTTTGGGGACAAGATGAAATAATGGAATGCTATAGTAAGGCATATGCTATATATAGTAAGTAAGGCTCTCTTTTGCCTCTTCCACTCTGTTCCCCACCAGACTCCCAAGTGTGGATCTCTCATTCCTCAGCCTTCCTCATATCACATCTCTACTCCTGGCAACTCTGTCATTGAAATGCATTGTTTGGCCACCTTGCATTCTGAAATGTATTGCTCACCCAGTGTGTATTATATTTTCCAATTAGGTTACATACTCCTTAAGACAGATTCTATTCTCTCTCTCTCTTTTTTAATTTCATGGAGTCCAGGGTAGTGCCTTGCATCTATTTTATGTCATTATTTCATTCCCATGCCTTCATATATGTTATTCCTCCAACCACAATGTCCTCTCCTTCCCCACCACATCTCCACAGCCCACCTATCTCTCAGAGTCTCACTCAAAGCCTGAAGTCTTCAAAAATCTTCCCAACACTTCAGTGCCTCTGGGACTTCTTCGTTTGCTGAACTTCGGTTGCACTTCCTGAAGAGTTTAGCACCTGGTTGCACAGCTTGTGCTTTTCTAGAAGTGAAAGAAGAGATTGTGCTTAGGTTAAAGAAAGCATTGTTCATGTTATAAAGAGCTAAGACACATTTTGGGTTGATGTATTTTGCCTGATTAAAAATGACCACTGTGAGATTATCTTCATTAAGAAATGCAACATTGAGAGGACCTAGGTGACCCAATCGCACATTACAACAGTTTTTTTGTTGTTGTTGTTTTTTAGAGAATAGCAGTTCAGGGTTTAAAAACCACCAAGGAAATTGAAATATAGGCATTTGAGGTCCTAATCTTGCCTGAACGAAGTTGACTACAACAATACTCTGTATAATCCATGTGAGGTAACCCAACTCTGCTCCAGGAACTCTGAACTTGACACTTCCCGTCCCTGCCTAATTGCTATGATTAATTTTCACATGTGTAACGTAATACTTGGCTCTGTGCTATAGCAGAGACCCAAAGGTCTCAAAGGAATTCAATTCCTGAATAACTAAAGAAATTCATGAGTGACCTGAAGGTGCTGAACGGCCCTTACGAACAGCAACTGGCTGTTTGGGCTAAACGTGAGATGTTTCTGGATTCCTCACGGCATAGGTCTGTGGTGTGAATTCTTTTCGTGGTATAAGGGAAATATTTAATGACAGCCAACTGCTTATTTTGGACCATGCTTGAGCCTGGTTTTAACATCAGGGGGAAAAAAATACACATCACCTCTGCTAAATAGAGAGCCAGACGAGGCATTTCATTGCAGACTGGGTTTGAATGTGGGTGCCTGTGGTCCCACTGCTGGCTGATGTGTGAGCCACATAGGATAAGCTCTGCCCCAGGGCATGTGTCATGAGTGTTTCAGAGTCAACGCTGTGACTGGAAACTACTAAACCTGGGGGAGGGTAGGAGATGTGGGGAAGGGGGGGCAATTGAAATAGATTAAGTGCCTGATTCAACTGTAGGTGACTATTGAATTACTGCAGTTTGGGGACACTAGAACATTCTAAGGAGCAAGACAAGGTGTTTGGGTGAATTGGCAGCTTAGAGACGCAGATATAACCCCCCTCACTTATAAATCCTTTGTCGTATGAACTAATTCTCCTGCCTCTCTCCACATCCCTCCCTGCCTCTCTCTCTCTCAAACTCTCTGATAGGTACATTTACCAGAAGCCCAGAGAAATTTCTGCTAAATATCTGCCAAAGGGCCTAGAATGAAAAAAACTAAACCAAACAGAAATCCATCAAAATAATGATATCATTCCTGAGAGAATGATGGCTCAGGTGTAGGGTGAGAGGAGAGTCCACCATGGCTTACTGGTGACTGCTGATAACTTTGCCATCAAGCAGGACTCAGGTAGTAAATGGAAATGGATTGACTGGACTTCAGGGTGGCCAATTCTTCAGATCTTCTTGGTCACTGTAAACCAGTAGCCTTAGAACCCCAGCTGTTTAATTTTTGCTTTTTAATTTGCATACATTTATCAGGTACAAATGTAGTTTTGTGGCAAGCATAGACAGTGTAATGATGAAGTCAGGGCTTTTAGGGTATTTGCCACCTAAGTAACTTATGTTGTACCTGTAATCTCATCATCCCCCCACCAACCCTGCTGAGTCTCCAATGTTTGTCATTCCACACTCTACATCCATGCATCTGCATTATTTACTGCCTACTTGTAAGCAGTGAACTCCAGTATTTATTTGTCTTTCTTTATTGGATTTGTTTCACTTTAGATAATGGCCTCCAGTTCCACCCATGCTGCTGCAAAAGACAATTTCATTCTTTTTCATGGTTGAATAATATTCCATTGTGTGTGTGTGTGTGTGTGTGTGTATGTCCATCGACAAATGATTAGATAAAGAAAATGTGGTGTATATATACTAATACTAATAGTATATATACAAATACTAATCATTTGTTGATTGACACTGAAGTTGATTCTATATCTTTGCTGTTGTGAATAGTACTATTATTATAATCATATGGTTTCAGGCATCTCTTTGATATAATGACTTAAAGAAGTTTCCTTTGGGTAAATACTCAGCAGTAGGATTGCTGTGTCAAATAGTATTTCTATTTTTTATTCTTTAAGAAACCTCCATATTGTTTTTCATAGAGGCTGTACTAATTTGTTTTCCCACCTACAGGTGTGTGAGTCACATTTTCCTTACATCCTTCCCAAAACCAGTTATTTTTTTCTTTTTTATTTCAGGTTAATGTGAAGGCACAAACAAGTAGGTTGCAATATTTGCATTTGATAGTCCTTCTTGTAGTTATGTCCTGCACCCAAAAGGTGTGCCATATACTCTGACATTGTGCCAGTAAGTGAGAGCAGACCAATACCCCTCTCGCCTCCCTCTCCCCCCTCCCTTTTTACCCTCCTACCAATTTGAATTGAATTGAGTTTTTCTCTTATGTAGGCATGAATTAGATCATCTACTGGCTTCATATTAGTATTGAGTACATTGGATAGTTGCTTTTCTATTCTTGTGATACTTTACTAAGAAAAATGTGTTTCAGCTTCATCTAGGCTAATACAAAAGATATAAAGTCTCCATCTTTTTAATGGCTGAATAGTATACCACATAACCATATCTGTTCCTGGGTCGGTGGGCATTTAGGTTGTTTCCATATCTTGGTGATCATAAATTGAGCTGCGAACAATAATCTAGTGCACAAATGTGCTTATGATAAAAAGATTTATTTTCTTATGGGTAGGTGCCTAATAGGGGGATTGTGAGATCAAATGGAAAGTCTAATTTGAATCTTTAAGGATTCTCTTACTTCTTTCCAAAGAGGCTGTATTAGTTTGTGGTCCCACCAACAGTGTAAAAGTGTACCCCTCTCTCCACATCCATGCCAGCTTCTGCAACTTTGGGACTTTGTGATATGGGCCATTCTCACTAGGGTTAGGTGATATCTCAGGGTGGTTTTGATTTGCATTTCTCTGATGATTAAGGATGATGAGCATTTTTCATATGTTTGTACAGCCAATCTTCTGTCTTGGGATTGTTTGCTTTTTTTTATTATTGATTAATTTCAGTTTTCAATAGATTCTAGTTATCAAGTCTTTGTCATATTTGTAACATGCAAATATCTTTTCCCATTCTGAAGGCTGACTGTTTGCTTTGACATTGTGTCCTTAGCTGTGCAGAAGCTTTTCAACTTAATTAACTCATGTTTGTTGTTGTTATTGCAATTGCCACTAAAGTCTTCTTCATAACATCTTTCCCCAATCCAACATCATCAAGAGTTTTTTCCATACTTTCTTCTAGGACTTTTACCATTTCATGTCTTAGATTTAAATCTTTTGTGCATCTTGAGTCAATTTTTGTAAGTGGTGAAAGGTGTGGGTCCGGTTTCAGTCTTTTACATGTGGCTATCCAGTTCTCACAGGATCTTTTATTGAATAGGGGTTCTTTTCCCCAGTGTTTGGTTTTGTTTGGTTTATCAAAGATCAGATGGTTATAAGACGCTGGTTTCATCTCTTGGTTTTTTCTTTGTTCCATATGTCTATGTCTCTATTTTTGTGCTACCATCATGCTGTTTTGATCTCTTTGGACTTGTAATATAACCTAAATTCAGGTAGAGTAATGCCTCCAATTTTGTTTTAATTACTAAAAATTGCCTTGGAGATATGGCTTTTCTTTTTCTGGTTTCAACACCAGTTATTTTTTGTCTTTCTAATAGTAGCCACTCTGATCTGGGTAAATTGGTATCTTATTGTGGTTTTTCAAGGGTCCAAACTGGTTTTGAGGCCCCCCTGCTTCATCCTAGTGTGGCTGTCATATGAAACTGAAAGCTGGACATGGGGGAGGCTTTCTTTTGGGAGTTAGATAAACTCTTAACGCAGAATATGAGTATGTGACTTCTGCTGGGATTGACAGCGCAGCATTTACCTTCTAAATATAGCAGAAGATAAAAAAGACAGAAAAGCAAAGCTTCATCTTCCTCAAGCAAATCCAATCTGTACTGACTCCATTTTCTTTCTTTTTTTCTTCCACATTGAACTAGAAGTTGCTTTGTGAGTTTGGGACACAACCAAGCTTGAATTCTATTGGACAATCCACAATAATTGGCATCTCACTAGGAATTGGCAGGTAAACGTTCTTAAAATGGATTTTTGAAGTGGTTGTACTATGTCTTTCGCTTGAAAAAAGAAATGTCCACAAGTTAGTAGCCTTTGTATATGGCAATAACGGTCAAGATGAGAGGCTAATTAAGGACATAACTCCCTTCATCAGAGCTTCAAAGAAAATGAAATACCTAGGTATATACCTAACAAAGGAGCTGAAGGACCTCTATAAAGAAAATTATGAAATCCTAAGAAAGGAAACCACAGAGGATATTAACAAATGGAAGAAGATACCATGCTCATGGCTGGGAAGAATCAACATTGTTAAAATGTCTATACTTCCCAAAGCAATCTACCTATTTATTGCCATCCCTATTACGATACCAACATTGTAGAGATCTAAAAATAGACCTTCCATTCGACCCTATAATTCCTTTACTAGGTATATACCCAGAAAACCAAAAATCGCAGTACAACAAAGACATCTGTACCAGAATGTTTATTGCAGCCCAATTCATAATTGCTAAGTCATGGAAGAAGCCCAAGTGCCCATTGACCAACGAATGGATTAATAAATTTTGGTACATGTATACCATGGAATACTATGCAGCCTTAAAGAAAGATGAAGACTTTACCTCTTTCGTGTTTACATGGATGGAGCTGGAACATATTTTCCTTAGCAAAGTATCTCAAGAATAGAAGAAAAAGTATCCAATGTACTCAGCTCTACTATGAAGCTAATTTAAAGGTCTCATATGAAGGCTATAACCTAACTATAGCACAAGAATATGGGAAGGGAGGGGAGGGGGTAGGTTGGAGTGGAGGGAGGGTAATTGGTGGGGCCACACCTATGGTGCATCTTAGAAGGGTACAGGCAAAGCTTACTAAATGCAGAATACAAATGTCTTCATACAATGACTAAAAACATGTCATGAAGGTATGTTAAATAGTTTGATGGGCTCGGCGCCTGTGGCTCAACAGGCTAAGGCGCCAGCCACATATACCTGAGCTGGCGGGTTCGAATCCAGCCCGGGCGCCACACAACAATGGTGGCTGCAACCAAAAAAAAAAAAAATAGTTTGATGAAAACATTACCCCTTGATTGCACTAATGTATGCAACTATGATTTAATAAAAAAAAAAAAAGATACCAACATTGTACTTTCAAGATTTGGAAAAAATGATTCTGCGTTTTATATGGAACCCCGCATAGCTAAGGAAGTTCTTAGTAATAAAAACAAAGCTGGGAGCATCACCATACCAGATTTTAGGCTGTACTACAAAGCCATAGTGGTCAAGACAGTATGGTACTGGCACAAAAATAGAGACATAGACATTTGGAATCGAATAGAAAACCAGGAAATGAAACTAACATCTTACAACCACTTAATCTTTGATAAACCAATCAAGAACATACCTTGGGGGAAAGACTCCCTATTCAATAAATGGTGCTAGGAGAACTGGATATCCACATGTAAAAGACTGAAACTGGACCCTCATCTTTCTCCACTCACAAAAATTGATTCAAGATGGATAAAGGACTTAAATTTAAGGCATGACACAATAAAAATCCTGAAAGAAAGCATAGGAAAAACACTGGAAGATATCGGCTGGGGGAAAGACTTCATGAAGATGACTGCCATGGCAAGTGCAACAACAACAAAAATTAACAAATGGGACTTAATTAAACTGAAAAGCTTCTGTACAGCTAAGGAGACAACAACAAAAGCAAATAGACAACCTACAGAATGGGAAAGGATATTTGCATATTTTAAATCAGACAAAAGCTTGATAACTAGGATCTATAGAGAACGCAAATTAATCCACATGAAGAAAGCCAACAATCCCATATATCAATGGGTAAGAGACATGAACAGAACCTTCTGTAAAGAAGACAGACGAATGGCTAACAAACATATGAAAAAATGCTCTACATCCCTAATTATTAGAGAAATGCAAATCAAAACCACCCCGAGATACCATCTAACTCCAGTGAGAATGGCCCACATCACAAAATCTCAAAATTGCAGATGCTGGTGTGGATGTGGAGAGAAGGGAACACTTTTACACTGCTGGTGGGACTGCAAACTGATACAACCTTT
>CAUYRH010136617.1:0-14721 GCA_963574655.1 Perodicticus potto | reverse complement strand
AAGTGTTTGTGTTTACAGACAGAGATCAGCCTTGGGTGACAGCGCGCTCCAGGGAGTCTGGGGTCACGGGCTATGTGGCCATTTATGGCCGGATGATACCAATTTGTCTTCCAAAGAGTAATCCAATTTTCTTTTTTTTTTTGGTTGTAGCCGTCATTGTTGTCTGGCTGGCCCGGGCTGGATTCGAACCCGCCAGCTCAGGTGTACGTGGCTGGCCTTAGCCGGTTGAGCCACAGGCTCCGAGCCGAGTATTCCAATTTTCATGACCCCCCTTCCTTCCTTTGCCCCACATGAGGAAGCTTCCAAAGCTTCACAGCGATAATGTCAAATGTTGATACTGGAGGACTTGTTAACACTTAGCCGCCTCTTTGGTACGAAATGGAATTCCCTCATAGCTTGGATTGTCCTCTCCTGATTACTAGGAGCACTTTCCCACTTACCGGCCAGGTTCCCCCCCCCCCAGATGCCTGACCACCTTCTTCCATCCCCCTTTCCCATTAACTAGCTTCTACGTATCTTTTGAACTTTAAGCATAGGCACTACCAATTCAAAAACAAATCTAGGCCCTGTGCCTGTAGCTCAGCAGCTAGGGCGCCGGCCACGTACACCTAGGCTGGCGGATTCGAACCTGGTCTGGGTCCGCCAAACAACAATGACAACTACAGCAAAAAAATAGCCGGGCACTGTGGCAGGCTCCTAGTCCCAGCTACTTGGGAGGCTGAGGCAAGAGAATCGCTTAAGTCCAAGAGTTTGAGATTGCTATGAGCTGTGACGCTACGGCACTCTACTGAGGGCGTCATAGTGAGACTCTGTCTCAAAAAAAAAAAATCTAAAACAAAACATTGAAAGCATCAGGGATGGAATGAGACATAAGAATTGCCTTGGCAGTGGGGCAAGAGATCTCATGATGCCACAGTGCTCCCAGGGTGCTGGTCTCCTGCCTCTGTCTTGTCTCCTTTTTTTGAACTTGAAGTGTGGACAAGACTCTGCATTGACTGATGGCTTGAGAATTTCTGCTACTTTTTTTTCCTGGCATTTCCCTAGATCTCTTCAAAATATTAATGACAGTACAATAACAAAAACAACCCTATCATAATTGATTGTCATCATTATTAAAAGTACACTTACTGATTTTTCCTTCATTGAACATCCAGCACCTGCCACCTGCCAGACCTGGCTTTAGAAGCAGCACGTGAATTTCCAGCCACCTTCACTCCTGTTTCTGATCTGACCTCAGGCCCCTCCCAATATGTCCCCGAGTGAGGGACAGCAGAGCCTGGATGGCAGAGCCCAGGAGTCTGTGTCCACACACCCTCAGAGAATTTTAGGGACTCTGCGGAGAAATTCTGATTTCTGGGGGCAGCAGCCTCCAGACACCCAAGGTATGTTGACAGGTCAGGCTCCTCTTCCTAGGTCAGCGTATCCTAGGCCCCCCTGCCCGGGCTCAACTGTGGAAGTTCTGAGCAACCATTTTCCCAGCTTTGAGACAGCCCGGTTGTCACAAGCTGGACAAGTCAGTGTAAACAGCCCTGCACTCAAGCTGCTGGAGAGGTTGCTAGGATATTATCTCCGTGGGAAGTTTGTCCACCAAGTCCACCCTGTGTCTGCAGGGTGCCCCGTCCTTCCAGCCAGGCCTCCCAGCCTCTCTCCACCCTCGGGATGCTCACAGGACGGGGCAGGGTGTGGCTTCCCTATACCCAGGGTCAGGCCTGGCCATGGCCCTGGGGACAGGCCCCCTCCCCACACTGAGTACTGTGAGAATGGGTCACCGTCCTGGGAGAGAGGGGAGGCTGGCCGGGGCCAGGGCACTGGGCAGACTCCAAGGCTTGTTAGCACAGCCATCCCAGGAGTATTTCCGGCCACAGTGCAGGAATGGGGACTGTCCTCTTTCATGTTGCTTCTGTGTGTCGCTGGGGCAGTGACCTCAGGATCTGTTGTTTCCTATGTTTTAAGTTCATGTTGAGAATCTGGCTGCTATCAGCATTCTTCTCCCAGAGATAGTGAAGTAAAAAGGCCGAAGAATGTGAGCTGGGGACCCAGGGTGCCCAATAGAGCAGTCACTTGCCCATCAGCCAGATCCCAGGGCCCCAGGGCAAACCTCTCCCCTGCAGGAGTTTCCTCAGGGCCTTTGCACAAGCTGTGCCCTTTGGCCTGGATTCCCCCCCCAAAGCCATGTCCACCGCGCAGATCCAGCTCCACCCAAGGAGGGAAGCAGCCCTCATTTATCCTATGAGAACAGGGACCACCCTGAGCTGAAACTGTCCTTGAACGTGGCTCTGTCCTCAGCCCAGTGCCCACAGCAAATTTTTATTAAAGATGAAAAAAACAGTGAGTTGGTGCTCTCACCTTAGAAAAAACCAGCAAAGCAAACGCCAGGGGCAACCAGGGGTCAGGAGCCGCAGCAAGCTCAGGCTGCATTTATGCCAGAGAGCAGGACGAGACCCTGTGGGGACTTCGGGAGGGAAAGTGATCTGCAAAGATTGTACATGTGCCCGTGGGTGCCTCACTTCCCCATAACAACTACACTGGTTCCCTAACTGCCCTCCCCACCTCCACTGCTACCCTCCAATGAGTGCCCCACCTAAAAAGCCCACCCCGCCATGCCTGCCAAGGCCCGTGTCCTGTCCCCCCAACAGCCTTCAGACCTCAGCCCTAGTGTGACCTGCCCTCTCTGCAAGGACAAGGTCATGCCCATGTGGCACACCCTTGAGGTCCAGGGCCCTCTCTGCCTCCGATGTGTTTTTTCATCTGTTTTCATGATATTTTAATCAATGTCCGTCTCCTCTCTGGACTTGAACTTCCAGGAGGGTGGGAAGGGCTGTGCTTTGTGGGCACATCCATCTCCCTCACCCACCAGTAACTGTGGGACAGGCAGGACTCAACAGCTACCTGGAGGTGAATGAATGGATGAATAGGTATGGGCAGGGAAGCCTCTCCACATGGCCGCGGAGGGCCGGTTCCAGGCTGCAGCTGGCTCTCAAGGGCACCGTCCAGTCCAGCACCTGGGGTCCCAAGCAGCTTCTCCTCTAGATTATGAAATGAGACCCATCTGCAGGCAGGTGGGGACCCAGAGTCTCACTTGGGTACTAAGGCTGAGCTGGGGCTCCCCCAGATCTGCTCCAGAGGAGGGGAGGCCCCACAAACTCAATCCCAGGCTGAGTCCTGGTGGAGCTTGGGTGAAGCTGATCTTGCAGGTAAGACACAGAGTCCACAGAGGGGTCCCTAGAGGAGAACTCGGAGGGTGGGATTCCTACCGAGCCTGAGGCCCCAGGACCTCTCCGGTGGCCCATGTGCAATGGGTAACAGCCGTGGGAGAGCACTTTCGCACTGTACACGGAAGACACAAAGATAGCAGGAAAGGTCACCTGCCCGGGGCCCCTTCCACCTTCTTGCAGAACTTGACCTGGGCGAGGTGGCCCCACCCCAGCGGGCCTGAGACCTGGGCGAGGTGGCCACATCCCAGCGCCTCTGAGGCCTCCTCACGCTGCCCGTTTCCCACGCCTCCCCCTCAGCCGCACAGACACACCAGGTCCCAGGAGGGAGGCTATTACAGGGACTGACCCAGGCAAAACCCGGAAGCCAGTGCGGGGACTCTGAGGACTGGGCCTGTGAGAACAGCAGAGAAGATGCCCCGCTGAGAGGAGGGACAGGGCCTCCTCCTGGTCCCTACGACGTGGCTCCTCTCTACGTCCTGCTCTCAGGAAAGCCCTGTCCCATTTCACCTTTTTGGGCCTGGCGTTAAAAGACTTGAGAACCTCATTCCCCACTGGACGGGGGTGATGGAAGGTGGGACCAGATGAAGCCGTCCATCAGCCCGTCCAGGGTCAGCCCCAGGCTGGGTGGTGGTGTAGAAATGTAGTGTTCTTTTTGCACGAGCAGGTGGAGATTAAAATCCATCCTCGTGGAAAGGAATCCAACGTTGCTCTGTGATGTGTGATCCCTTCAAATGCTGCCGCCTCGAGTCTCCTGACTAACAAACATCTCCCCAGAACCACCAACTCGCCGTACATAAAGACCCATCAGCACTGTAGGCGACAACAGGGTCCGTCCTTGTCTTTCACCTTGGAACTGTGTCTGCCCAGGGACTTGGGCTGTGTGCACAGAGAGGGAGGGTCACATGCCCGGCCCAGGTGCTGCCACATGCTTCATATCTGGGGAGTGGAAAGGGCTGGCAGGAGAGTGGGGACCCTAGACCCCAAACTCTAAGCCAAGCACAGTTCAGGGGAAGGCTCCCACCCTGAGTGGGACAGGGGCTAGAACCCTACGGGAAACTGAGGCAGAGTCCCCATGATCCAAATGAGCACACACAGGGGAGTTAATGAAAGTTAATGAGTTCTCTAGAGCTGGAGAGGCCAAAGTTCCCCATGCACAGACCCGGGCAGCACCAGCCACTAAAGCACATGCTGATTCTGGGGTGACTGGCTTCCCCTGGCCAGAAGGGCCTGGGGCTAGGAGAAGACTGCATCCCCCAGACCAGGGATGATACACTCTCAGCCCCCTGCCTCCTCCCTGGGAGGCTTCCTAATCTTTGGCCAGATGGCAGGACTCCCTGGAGCTAAATGGCTGCACCAGTGGAAAGGTGCCCGCCTGCACCTTCTCCCGTACCCTTCCCTCCCTTCCTCCAGGCCAGAATCCTCTCCCATCCGTGATCAGGGATGTCTCCACAGCCCTCACCTGCTGTGCAGTTTCTATCACTTGTTGGAAGCTATGACCAAATTAAACTTCAACTAACCATGACTTAGATAGCTGGAGCTTTCAGTGATGCTGGGTTGCTGTCCTCCAGAACTTCATGGTATGAAGCAAGCCTTGGGATTTCTTACACAGTGCTCAGCAGCTGTTTACTGGATGTGTGGATGGGAGGGAAGGAGGGAGGATATGTGTGTGGATGGATGGATGGATATTGTATGAATGGATAGATGTGTGAGTAGCTTGATGGGTGAATGGTTGGTTAGATGGATTGATGGATGGATGATAGGTGAATGGATGGATATTTGGTTAGATGAGTGGGTGAATGGGCGGGTAGGTGAAGGAATGGGGTCTATGCCTCAGGAATACTCCATAGGGGGAACTTCAGTACTGTAGAAGGATTGTTCACAAAGATGGTGGACAAAAGACTAATACAAGTTGCCTATAGGCAGAAAGATCGCCTGCGGTTTTAATTTTCCTCTTTGTGCTTTGTGGTATATAACAAGTGGGGAAAACGCTACGTATCAGACTCCTTCCGGTGAGCACACGGCTAAGAGGAAAGCAAATTTGATAAGCTACAGGGCTCGGGCAGGACAGACAAGACCCCTCCATGCACACTTGAGTATCAGCCCCACAGCCCCACCTCCCTGTCAGGAGAAAGGCCTTGGAAGCAGGCTCTGTGCTTGCTGAGGGACACTTGGCCATTTTGTGGGTGAGCTGAGGGCATGCAGAGAAGAGGCTCTGGGCAGAGGTGAGCCAAGGAGGAAGAACTTAGACAGCCCCGGGGGGGAAACAAAGAGAAAGACATGGGGGTGTCTCTGGGGACATCTGAGGCTGTTCGTCCAGGTGCATGGGACATACGTGTGTTTTGTTAGCTGGGGCTGCCATGACACAATGCCTGTAAATAACAGGCATTTATTACTCATTTCTGGAGGTTGCAAGTCCAAAATGAAGGTGTTGGCAGGTCCAGCACCGGGTGAGGGCTCACCTCCTGGTTTGCAGATGGCCACCTTCTCACTGTGTGCTCATCTGGTGGGGAGGCAGACCCAGTTCATCTCTTATGCTCTTCTTAAAAGGGCACTAATCCCATGGAGGGGCCCCAACCTCATGACCTCATCTAACCCTAACTATCTCCCAAAGGCCCCATCACCTAATACCATCAAATTGGGGCAAGGGTTTCAACATATAAATTTAGGTGGGGACACAAACATTCAGTCCACAGAAACATCTCTCCTCTGTTCCCTTGTGGAATTATTGGTATAACCTAAAAATAAATCCACCAACTTCAGAGTCTCCATCTGGATTTCCATGGAAGGCACACCTCCATGTCAATCTCCACTTTGTCCATCACACAGAAGCACCATTCCTAGTGCAGATCCCACAGACCCAAATCTGAGCAGTTTCCTTCCAGGTGGAAGTGTCTGTTCTTGAGAAAGGAGCACCTGGATCTGATTTGTGTAAAGTGCAAGAGGCCCACCATGCCAAAGGCCAGCTTTTGCTGGGGCTCAAAACAGAAGTCAGCAGCCTGGGAGAGGGGAAACCCATAGGCCCAGTTTCCATCCTTTCCTTTCCAGATGTTTTACATTATTAAAAAGAGAGAGAGATGACAATCCAGAGAGGTCAGTGGTCCCTGCAGGCACATTGAACATTCAGAAACATCCCAGAAGCCCCAGGTCTGGATGCTCCAGGCACCTGGGTTCCGGAGAGCCCCCAAGCTCATCCTCACAAGGGGAACCTGCCTCGCCCCTCTTCCAGCCCCCCTTCTGGCCAGGCCACGAGACCCAGTCCTCCTGTGCTTTAGAATCCCTCAGGAATTTACTTTTCTTTCTTTCTTTTTTTTTTTTGAGACAGAGTCTCACTATGTTACCCTGGGTAGAGTGCTGTGGCGTCACAGCTCACAGCAACCTCCAACTCTTGGGCCTAAGTGATTCTCTTGCCTCAGCCTCCCGAGTTGCTGGGACTACAGGCACCCACCCCAATGCCTGGCTATTTTTGTTGTTGTTGTTGTTCTTGTAGTTATCGTTGTTGTTTAGCAGGCCCCGGCCAGGTTTGAACCCGCCAACTGGGGTGTATGTGGCAGACTGACACCCTAACCACTGAGCTGTGGGTGCCAAGCCAGGAATTTTCTTGATAGCCTGTGAGACTGGTTCCGAGGAGGCCCTGGGCTCCAGCACCTTTAAGTTTTCTGGCATTCTCCATCCACAGCCAGGTGGGCAGCAGCTCCTCTTGGCTGCCGGGACAGCCCTCACCCAGACGGTGGGCACGGACTAGGTGTCCCAGAAGCTGTGCTGAGTGGCAGGTGGAGAATTCAGAGTTGGCAAAAAAACCTCAGGAGAGAGAAGTGGCGTCCCCGAGCACTGACCTCGCCTGGCCTCCATGCCCAGGGGCTTCCCTGGAGATCTGAGCCCCTTCATTGCCTGCCACCAGAGGGGGGCACTAGTCCACACCTGGGCCAGTTTCCTCAAGTGCCCCTGAGTCACCAGGGTGTGTTCAGAGAAAAAAGACCCGGCAGGGAGGGGTGGGACATGACGGTCCAGACTTCCGAGAGTTTAGACATCTGGGGGCTGACTCATGGCACAGAGAGCCGCGGGCTGGCTGCTCTGCTCCTCGGGATAAGGAGCAGCCATGAGAAGAAATATATATTTTTTGAGACAGTCTCACTCTGTGGCCCAGGGTCGAGCACCGGGCATCATCGCTCAAACTCCTGGGCTCAAGAGATCCTCCTGCCTCAGCCTCCCAAGCACCTGGGACTACAGGTACCCATCACAATGCCCAGCTAATTTTTCTATTTTTTAATAGAGACACGCATGAGTCTCCCTCTTGCTCAGGCTGGTCTCAAACTCCTGAGCTCAAGGATCCTCCTACCTCAGCCTCCCAGAGTGCTAGGATTACAGGCATGAGCCTCTCACTGCACCTGGCCTAACGGGACAGACTTTAAACAATTAGAGCAAGAACCGGAGGTAGCCTTCACTGCCCAGCCTCCCCACGGGGTGAGTTCCCGTCCCTCCAAGTTCACCAATGAAGAGACATGTGGGCAACTTGCACAGAGTGGGGATATTCGGGAGCCGTTAAGGAAGGGGGATGCTTTAAAAGGTGTGAGCAGAGGAAAGGGAAATCAAGGGAGGGGCGCCCAGAGCCCCCAGCACTGGCAGCAGCAGGAGCGGAGCCCTGAGACCCGAAGAGGGCAGAGCAGGATGATGCGGGCCGTAGGAGAGACCACCCAGAGGAGCCGCCACTTTGGGAAAGGAATAAGCCCACGGCACAGGAGCCAGGAACAGATTCTTCTGTCTCTGTCCTCCCTGCCCACCACTCTCCCACTGGCCAGGCCTAACTGGATGCCACAGGGCAAGGAGGGCCAGGGGACCGGGCACCACCCTACTGGTCAGCACCCCTGAGCACAGGGTTGGAGGAGGGAAAGGGGACTCTGAAGGACGCAGGGCAGGGAGTGGCCTTGCTCTCATGGCTTGTCAAGTCTGCTGGTGGGAACAATTGGGGGCGAGCCAAGTCCTGCCTCAGGTGGGACCAGGCTGCCCAGCCAGCCTGCACATTTGGCAAAGCCTGTCAATGTAGCCACGGTCGTGGGCAAGCACACACCTGTGTAGCTGGCCATCAAGACTTGTTGGTCAGGCTGGACCCGTTTAGTGACAGTTACCCCAGTGTCAGGACCCCACTGGGGACTTCCAAGTGATTCATACAGCCCAGCCCTGTCCTGGAGCAGGAAGGCAGGACTGTGATGACTAAACTAGGCAGGAATAATGAGATAACTGGGTCTGCATGCTGGAGAATGAATGAGTTTCCCTTCCAAGTGCAAGGTGGAGCAACCACCTGGACCTCACCCCTGGAGGAGAGCCAGATGGAGGCAGAGAGGCTGGAGGATGGACCCAGAGTTTACTCCAGGGAGTGGGCAACCCTGAGAGTGACCGAGGGGCCTTGTCAGGCACTTTGGAAGGTCAGAGAACTGGATGGTGTTGACGGGGATCCACAAGTCATAGGAGAGAGGTGTTCCTTTAGTGGGAAATGAGGTGCCCAGGCTGGTGCCCATACACACATACAGCTCAGGAGGGTGTGACCAGCATCACGAGGACCACCTGGATACAGGAACAGCTCCTTTCTTTTCAGTTTTCCAACTCATTGTACCAATTATTGCCTATCTTAGCTTTAAGTCCAGAATCTTTTTCTTAAAGCCTCGCCCACTAAATATAAATTGTCTGAAAACTTCAAGGATTTGAGGCTTCGGTCTTATTTCCAGGCAGAAGCTAGAGGGGACCACTCCGCCTGCCATCCATCCCCAGAGGGCTCCATGTTTGACCAAGGTTGTTCCTGCCACTGTAGACACTGGGCTGGGGCAGCCCTGCCCCCTGCGCTGGTGGAAACACCTGCTCAGGCCCTGCGGTGTCCCATTCCTGGCTCCAGAGGGTTTGTGGATTCAAAGGCTTGTCACTGCTCTCCATCAGGAGCCCCCATGGTTGAGTTTGGCAGGACCAGCTCTCTGCAACCTTAGGCTCAGCTGGGCATCCTGGGGTTGGGATCCCCTTGACCATTTGTGGGTCCAGGAGGCTATCTTTTGTCCAGGAGGCTATCTTTTGTCCACGAACCTCAGTTGGAGCCATTCCAACCCATCAGAGAGTCCCCCAAGGGGATCGAGGCTCCTGTTCCCTGTCTCCTGGGAGACTCCCTGCTCTCTGGACACATCTGGCCTTGTCCTTCTCAGCCCAGCTCATCTGGGGTATGGAGGGAAAGAGATTGTCGAGGCCCAGAAGGTTGTGTTGTCTATTCCCTCCAAAGCCCAC
This sequence comes from Perodicticus potto, assembly GCA_963574655.1. NCBI lineage: Eukaryota > Metazoa > Chordata > Mammalia > Primates > Lorisidae > Perodicticus > Perodicticus potto. Next base: position 5,245 of record CAUYRH010136617.1, on the reverse strand, counting down.
CAGTCTAAGCCTTTCTCCACGCTGCCTCTCTCATCACGCTCATAGTCAGAAAAGCAAGGCTGGCACCTTCCCAGCCTTCATGACAATAAAAAGATGACATTTCACACTGTCTGACACCCTGTCAGGTGGAGCTGAACTCTGGTGCTGACAGTAACCGCATGAATCCCAGGTCCTGAGCATGGGACCCTGCATTTCAGGTGGAGGAGGAGTGGGGGAGCCAGACAGGAAGAGGAACAGGTGGAGGGAGAGAAAGAAGAGGGAGGACAAATTCTCCTTTCCTCAACTCTGGCCCAAACTATTAGGAACATTTTGAAACAGAGGAAGTGGGACTTGTGCTCCTTCCTCTTTGGGCAGTTTTATATATCCAACACCTCCTTGGCCAAAGCTCACAGGGCAGCACCCACCTTCTACAGTGTCCTGGGATCCCAGATGCACTTCCAAGAGATCTTCCCCTCTCAGAGCAGCTCATCTTTATTATTAGTCAGAAAGCACACTGCACAAATAATTCATACTAAAGTGAGAGTGGCTGATAGCTAACCCTCTAAGCTATGAGCAATTTCTTTAAACGGTGGTTTCAGAACTTAATTATTCACTAATTGGTGGGCTCCACCCCTGTGCCAAATCAAAAGAAATAATTCTTGGTGGATAAACGACTACTCCACTCTCCAGGGTATAGGCAAAGTGGGATCCAGGAGATGCCTTGGTGGCCTACCTCCCAAAGGGGCATTCAGGTAGGAATGTGGCCTCCCAAGTTATGGCAGTATGCATTTACTGGAGAGATACCCATATACAAAGAAAGCCCCCAAAAGAAACACAAATGAACATTAAGGAGGGCTGGCACAGAATGAGGACGTGGGCCCCTTGTTCAAATGAGGGGAAAATCTTCCACTGGAGGTATTAAACTATACAGCGTTTTCCTTTTTTCTGCGGTACTTTCTCAGCTTGTCATGGTGTTTTTTATTTGCCTTCACCATTGTTGCAAAGCAAAGCTACAACTTGAATGTAGCAGCTGACTCTCAGCTCTCCCCTTTACCTGTGAGACACAGCGGTCAGGGCGCTCAACAAGCCTGCAGAGTCGCTGACTGCAGATGTGTATTTCATAGCTCCCACATACCTACGTGTTTCTGTTTTTAACAGAGTGGTGGAAAGTTGGCACAAAACTATCTTAACCGTTTTTTATTTCATTTCTTCCCTGTTCCTTCGACATCATCATATGCAGCGTTAGTGGCCAGCCAGCCTGGTAAGGAACCGCAGGGTAAATTTCTTGGTTTTTGGTGTTTCTTAGAACGCCCCTGTCTTCTGTGATTAGAGCAAATTCTGGCTTGAACACAAGGTGTGGCCCCTGGGGGCTGTTGGGAGCCACTCGCTTGGTTAGTTGTCACACACTGTCCTCCCTTCGAGCATTACTAACACCCAGGTATGGGGGCGGGGGGTCCCTCGGAACCTGGTGCCTGTGCGTATCCCCATGGTGAGTGCCGTCTGCAATGGGTGAACATCACCGGGCGCGGCATCCTCTGTGCAGGTGCACTCGCCATCAGATCTCAGTCAAAAACACAAGGTCAGCAGCAAAATATTAAAGAACTCTAACATGTCTAACAGGGCCTGGTGTGGGGCTCAGCATGACCACAGGGGCTGCAGGACGGCCGGCTCTGACCTCAGGCGCTCTCCTTGCTCCCGCTTGGGCCCTCTGGTGCAGCGCCGGTGGCTTACCTGACATCGGAGTGCCATTGGATCCTATCTAGGTCAAAAATCCTATAAATGATACGTTCCCTGGTTAATGAGTACAGTCACTTCCCATTGGGGTAAAATTAGGGGCATACATTTCATTTAACATCTTTCTTTTCTTTTTAACGTCAAGGTTTCCAGACCTAGTTTGTTCTTATTTTAATTTCAATCTGCTCTTATCTGGATCCCCAAAGACTAGCAGAAGAGCCGGCTCCTATCTCTAGCAAGCCCTGGTAGGGGGTGGGGAGAGATAGAGGGAGAGAGAGGAGGAGAAACAGAGAGAAAGGGGACAGGGTCACAGCAAGTTACTTGCTTGGCAGAGACAAACACTGGGCAAGAGCAAGGGCCGCGCAGGGCAGGGGGTCCTGAGGAGGATGCAAGGGGGGGGATCTGCAAAAGCCAGATGTACTCAGGCCAGGGTCAGGCTGGGTGAGGCCAGTGCTGGTGCCCACCAGGACAAATGAAGGAGATGCCAGGCCTCCCACTGGGCCTCCCTCACACCCCATTTTTAACAGGGAGAAGTCAAATCTGCTGCCCGGCACCAGCGTGCAGCTCTGCTCTGGAGCCCTGGTGTCTGCAGATGCCTGCAGCAGCAGGGCAACAGCCCAGGGAGCGTGGCTTATGGTGTTTATTTATCCTTTGGGCCTTAACGCGTGAGCTCCCTGAGAGGAGACGGAGGGCTGTGTGACGATGCATTCCTGGACGCTGGCATCATGGCTGAGGGCCGGGTGAGGATTGCAGGCACAGCTGTCACCAGGTGACAAATAAGTCCATTCTAGCCACCTCTGACTCCTGGAATGGTCCTGGGAGGAGGTGCGGCATGGGGGGTGAGGCCAAATGCAGAAGGCACCTCTGTGCCCAGCGTGGCTGACTGTCTCCTTTGTCTTTACCATGACCCTACGAGGGACTGGAGACAGCTGACATCCACTGAGGAACACCCAGCCAGCCACCTTTTTAACCATTGGTACTCACATAGTCATTGCCACTACACAGCAGCCCTAGGAAGGAGACACCCTTGGTACCCCATTCTACAGATGGGGAAACCAAGGCAGGAGGGGTCACGGTGAGTATGTGATGAGCCCAGAGGTGAGCCAGGCTGCTGGTTTCAGGCCTCCAGGGCTGCAGCCTCCTGGAGTTGGGCACCTTGGTCACTGAGGCCCCCAGCATCTGACCAAAGGTCACACAGCTGGCAAGTGTCCAACCCCAAAACCAGAGCTCTTTCTCCTAAGCTGGACGGCGTAGGAGGCATGACCCCCAGGGCCACAGAGAGGAAGGGGTAACTGCATGTCCCCCGGTGCTTTCACCCAGCAGGGCAGGCCCAAGCTCCCCTTCCTCTCCGAATCCCACCCAGCACAGCAGCGCAGGAGGTGCCCACACTGTTCAGCGGCTGCTGGTTCAAATGGCTCCTACCCCAGCCTGCAGGGAGCCAAGATTTCCAAAATGCCTGCGTTCCTTGGAGTGCTTCTGGCTGCAGGTGACAGAAACCCAGCTAAAACTTAGAAAAGGGGACTATCAGGTCACATTGCTTCAGTTCATGGGGACTGCTGACTCAGGCCTGCTGAACCCAGGCCGGGAATCTGCCTCCCTTCAGGGCTGGGCACGGCCACCCCTGCACCATCCACATGCAGCAGCACGGACACCACCAGACAATGTCCAGACAATGTCTCCCCAGAGTCCAGCAAAATGCTCAGGGTCAACTCTCACGGGGCCCCTGAGTTTTGCAGCCACCCTGGACCTATCACAGTGGCCCAGGACTTTCAGGGCGGGGGACCAAGCCTGGGTCATGGGCTTGCCCCGCAGCTGGAGTGGGAGGCCAGCCCATCTGGGGCCTCATGGTGGGAGGGTGGGGGGCCAGGAAGCAAAGGCAGCACACCCGCCCCAAGGCCTGAGCTCGCCCTCTGCTGCCTGCTGCAGATACAGGAAGATTTGGGTTGGGCCAAGATGCACTTGTACCCCCAGCGCCCATGACAGGGAGTCACGCAGTCCCACACACCTTCATGGGTGCTCTGCCTGGGCCACACCTGCCCCCAAAGCAAGAGCCGCACTGATGGGCGTGGCCCCGGCCAGCAAGCTCAGTGCCAGGACAGAGTCCCCGCAGCCCCGAGACAGCCCCTCCGCTTTCCCTCCTAGTCCGCCCTGATCTTGAGCACACCCCACTCTTCACGACGAAGACCCACTCACATCAAAACCTTTCGCTACAGTTTCTCAGACTCAGGGGGCTGCTTACATCGCAAACCTGGGAGCGGCCTTGCAATTCCTGCCGAATTCCAAAGAGACACGTATCTCCCTCTTTTCTGACTTTTTCTCCACAGCTGACCCCGGGGGCCTCTTTGCCAACCCTTCCCACCCTTCCTCTTGATTGCCGCTAGTTGTGAGTGAGGCCTTAACCACCTCAAATCTAACAGGGACGTTAAATTTGTGGTCAAATCAATCTGCGGTAAAATTCACATAACATAAAATTCAGCATGTCCCCCATTTTAAAATGCAATTCATTGGCATTTAATGCATTCGCATTATTGTGCAACCAGCTCCCCCATCCATTCCAGAACATTCTATCACACACACCCCCAAAACCCCATATCCTCTACCAGTCACTTCCCATTCCCTTCCCCCCTGCCTCTGACAACTGCTAGCCCACTTTCTGTCTCCATGGGTTCATCTATCCTGCACTTTTCATACACACATTACACAATTTATGGCCTTTTGTGACTGGCTACACAGTAGCGTGCACCAGTGCTCCATCCCTTTTCATGGCTGAATAATATTCCCCCGCATGGGAAGATTTCCCTTTGCTTGTCCATCCCTCTCTGGCTGGCGTCTGGGTTGTTTCCACCTTCTGCCCATGGTGAGCCGTGTTGCCGTGAATACCCATGTACAAGGTCTTGTGGGAGCATCCGTTTTCACTCCTTAGGGGTATAAAGCTAGCAGTAGAATTGCTGGGTCAGAAGGTAGCTCTGCATTAACTTCCTGAGGAACCAGCAAACCATCTTCCACAGGGACTGCTCCATTTCACATTCCCAAAAGGAGGTATTTGAAGAGCTCACTTGAGAAGTTGCCGGGCAGACTAGGAGCAACAGGAACCCCTGTGTGGTAGATGGCCAGGAGGCAGCGGGGTGTGGCAGGCAGGGGGTTAGGACATGCTGGACAGTCTCCCTTTGAGGCGTAAGCTCCAGCTCCACCACTCACTACTGGGTGCCCCCAGCAAGTTACTTAACCTCTCTGAGCCTTGCTTTGCTCTTCTGTCCAATTGGGCTGTGGTAAGAGCTAAATGTAAGTGCTAGGCAAGCCTCGCATCTCTATTCTCAGGCTCAGCACCAGAGGCTTCTCTCTCTCTCTCTCTCTCTCTCTCTCTCTCTCTCAAACTGTTGCAATCAGCGCCACCACCTTACAAAGGAGGGGCTGGTTCAGAGAGGTTGTGTAGCTGGCCTGGGCCACACAGCAACCCCAGCTGTGACCCGGTCGACTAGCTCCTTCCCCTCCACATTCAGCCTCCTGAGCCATCTGCAGAAACCAGAGCTCA